>CATKHJ010242408.1:0-16294 GCA_949750685.1 Vernicia montana
GTTTATTGCATCTCTAATTAACTTTCTATTTTTCTATTACTATACCCTTAGGTGTTTTCTACAATTATTTTATTTTTAATAAAATAAACCTACTTTATTTTACTTTACGAAAAAAATTCGTTCTTTTATGAAAAATTACAACTTTTTTATTTTTTTTGTAAATTAAATTATTTTTTCGTAATTCTTCTTAGCTGTGAAAAAAATTTTAATTTTATAAAAATATGATTTATTTTGTACAAAATAATAACTTTACGAAAAAATTCCTAAATTAATAAAAAAAAACTAATTTCATTAATTAACTTTACAAAATTAACTTTATGAAATTAACGAAATGAAGTAGAAAAATAATTTTGATAATTAATTTTACGAAATTAACGAAATAATTTCATTAATTAACTTTACGAAATTAACAGAATAATTTCAAAAATTAACTTTAAGAAATAAATGAAATTAACTTTATGAAATTAATAAAATTAACGAAATGAAATAAAATTAATAAAATTATTTTTTCATTAATTTAGGAACTTATTTTTAAAATTATTGTTTTATACAAAATAAGTCATATTTTCATAAAATTAAATTTTTTCATAATTAAAAAAATTACGAAAAAATAGTTTTACTTACAAAAAAAATAAGAGAATTGTGATTTTTCATAAGAGAGCTATTTTTTCGTAATTACAAAATTATTTTTCTTTTTTTTGTTAATTTATGAATTTTTCGTAAAATTATTATTTTACACAAAATAAATTATATTTTCGTAAAATTAAAATTTTTTTTGTAACTAAGAAGAATTACGAACAAATATTAGAAAATTGTGATTTTTTATAAGAGTCTTTTTTTTCGTAATTACGAAATTATTTTTCTTTTTTGTTAATTTAGGAACTTTTTAATAAAGTTATTATTTTGCACAAATTAAGTTATATTTTTCGTAAAATTAAAATTTTTTTCATGATTAAGAAAAATTATGAAAAAATAGTTTAATTTACGAAAAAAATATAAGAAAATTGTGATTTTTCATAAAAGAACATTTTTTTAATAATAATCAATAAAATAAAATAAATTTATTTATTTACATTGTTAAAAATAAAATAACCATATAAAACATTTATATCCTTATATTTTTATTTTTTACCTATTAAACTCTTAATTAATTTATGTATATGAAAGGTATGGATATGTAGACTTACTCATTAATGAATATATTTATAAATGTACTTAAATTTTTTCACTCTATTTACTGGGGATTTCAATTTTTTTAATTACTCTATTTGAAAGATGATTGAAGGCCTCCTAAAAAAAATGGAAAATAATTCATAAAATATATGTTAAAAAATAAAAGCATTTGTTATTAATATAAATTAAATTAAATTAAATTGTGATTGTTGTTTTATATATGGTTCAATACTGGCTCAAAATGATTAATCTATATATTTAGATAGTATCTCAAGGTTCTCGCCATTGATACCATTTGTATGCTCAAAACTGTCTTCAAATAATGTATTATTTTGGAGCGTTATACCTTATAAATCACTTTGATTTTTTTTTTTTCTCTAGAAAATGGGATTTTGTCCTGCTTTTGTTGATATGCTAGCTTTAACTAGCACCTTAAACCTATTTTTATCATTTTGTGTTTTTCTGCTTGTTTTCAGGTTGGTAAAGGGTTCCTTTTTTTTTTTTTTTTTTTGCGTAGTTGGGTTAACCGGCTACTGGTCTGGTTTTTAAGTTATTACAAAAAAATCAAAAAATCATTGAACTGGAAAAACCGGTCTGAACCAAAAAAAACCGAGAAAATCGGCGAACCAATCGGATCGAAATTTGCAAAACGATGCCGTTTTGAACTTAATAAAATTTAAAAAAAAAAAAAAGAGAAAATGGCAGGAATTAAATCGAACTGACTGGTCGAACTGCAAATCGGCAGAGAAATCGATTCAGTCTTTGGTTTGGTTTTAACAACATTGATTTTCTCACATAATATAAAGATGCTTAGTTATTTTCAGTGTATTTGAATAAGCCTATTAGCTTGAGTAGTTTTTATCACAATATTATATTTTTTCCCATTTAATCACATTAATAAAATTGACTATTATTAAAAAAAAAAAAAAAAAAAAAAATTGCACCTTAAACTGGGCAACTCACAGTATGAGACTTTTCTATCCACCTTTATTTTCAACGTGCTGAACAAGATACATAGGTAAGAATTCCGATCAGATTTTACAATACTTATTAATTGATTAATTAAACTCTCTCAAGGATCAATTAATGCACATTAATTATCATATTTCTCACGTTTCGTGATATGACCAAAAGGAAAATTTTACAAATGAGAGCATTATCATCATCACTTTCATTTCATGATGACAACTGCAAAACCAAATCCATTAATATTGTTGTTCTGAAAACCGAAATAGAACGGCTGATCAAACCGATTAAATAAAAACCTCAGTCGAATTTCACATTTTAATTTTTTATATTTTCACCTTCAAAATCACTAAAAACTAATTTTCTAATTTTTTTTATCAGTAATTTTGACAAGTCAAATTGGTTGAACCACTAAATTAGTTTACAAACCGGTTTAATGACATATTCGATTTGAAAACCCTATACTGACATGAAAATGCATTAAACATTATGCTCGTGATTGTAAATTTCAGGCATAGACTTACTATCATTATCAAGTTAATTAGATCATTAATTAATTTCTTAATTGATCATAGAAGTCACGGATTTAATGTGTTTGTTTTATATATGTTTATATATATATAAATGAAACCAATGTTATTAAATCCAGACCGGTTCGGCCGATTTAACTGGAAAAATCAAAAATCGGTTCATAGACCAGACCAGGTTACTTAGTAAAATCAGGAAGGCTTAGACCTAGAAAATATCTGGTGACCCAGACGAATCGATTCGGATTTTCAAGTAAAACGGATTAGGAGTTTTTTTACCAATTAAAAGTCACAAAACGATACAAAATGTACCTAAATCTATTGCCTCTCTCACTTTCTCTCGTTCTGTAAACAAAGCTCATAGATCTCTCTCTCGTTTGTTAGTCGCCTCTCACTCTCTCTCGTCTATCGCCTCTCTCCCTCTTGTATATCGACTCTCAAGCTTCCATTCATGAGGTATGTGGAAAGATCTGAGCTTTTTTGTTACTTATCATTTCTTTTTTTTTAACTTTATAGTTCAAAATCATTTTTTTTCTGGTAATATTGGTGATTTCTATGAACGAGCGTGATCTTTTCTTCTGTATTAAAAGTCCTTCGATAAGTAACGTTTGTTACTACCCAATAACGTTCATTACTACTTAGCAATTTTCATTAAAAATCACTAAAACTAATTTTTTTATCAGTAATTTTGACAAGTCAAATTGGTTGAACTACTAAATTAGTTTACAAACCTGTTTAATGACATATTCGATTTGAAAACCTTACTTATATGAAAATGCATTACACATTATGCTTGTGATTGTAAATTGCAGTTATTGACTCACTATCATTATCAAGTTAATTAGATCATTAATTTATTTCTTAATTGATCATAGAAGTCACGGATTTAATGTGTTTGTTTTATACATGTATATATATATATATAAATGAACACCATTTTGCATTGACAAAATAAAGAAAATCTTCAGATACCATATACAGAATTACAGAGATGTCTGTTGAAGCTCTGGCAATGGCAGGTGCCGATTATAAAGAATGTGGTATTAGTATAGACTTAGACGGCTCAGAGAAGCCGCCATTGTATCTGTTAGCAGAGCAGAAGTTGAGCATTGAAGAAAAGAAAAAGAGTAGTACTTGTGATGATGGAGAGTGGGTCAAAGCAACTCTGCGACAATGGGCTAAAGCTGTTGCTCAAATCAATGAGAATGTAATTTATACCAAAAAGCATGTATTCAGTTGATGTTTTTGGAAATAAATTATGATAAAATTTTACAGTTCATTTGATAGTGAGTTTTTTAAAATTTTACAAGATAATAAATTTTGAAAATTAGCTTAATTCGACAAATGAATTTGGAAAATTCATGTATACACCAGTACATAGTTTTATATCATACACCAAACTAATGAGTAATGAGATATTTTAAATAATATAACTTTTTTATTTATTTTTTGCCCAGTAAAAAAACACCAATACTTTTTTTTTCTCCATATATTCTTATTTTATAGAATAATACCTTTCTTTTGTCTACTTGTATACACCCAGTATAGATAAAACTTAACCAGTAAATTTAACCAGAATAATTCTAATGTTGGACACATTATTTATTTCGTTATTAATTTTTTAATCCTGGCATCAATAGTCTATTTTTATTTTTTATCATAGGCTTTGAGTTTATTTTATCAGATGTTCTTGTGTTTAATTTGATAAAATTTTTAACCTTTTGATCTGTTGTTTATAAATTGTAATGTTTTATCTTTTTGTTTATGAGATGAAATCAATTGTTAAAAAAATTAGTAATGCCAAAGCAAAAAGGAGTAGAAAAATCACGGATAAAGACTCATTTAGCACTTTCACATGCAGATCTTGTGTGTCAATTGGCATATGTTTTCTTGTCATATAAAATCTGAAGCCAATCTGAACTTCTTAATTAGGCCAAATTGCATCATTGCTGATTTAACTTAGAATCAAATTTTAATTTAATCATTAAAAAATAGTTTTGTTACAATTTGATTAGTTAATAATTTAAATTAAATTTTTATTACAATCAATTATAATTAACTTGATTTTAGTGGCTAATGATACAATTAAATATATTATTAGATGCACAACTATACCAAAAAGCTGTTGATGATGGCCACATCCGGATTTCACTATAATATATAATTAATGTGTAATAATCTAAGGCAATAATTCATTATAATGTGTAATAATCCAAGGCAAGATAGTCTTGATTTCTCATTCCTTAATTTTCTCTATTTGGTGAATATTAATTATGTCACATCTTACTTTTGGGATATGACGGTTCTAAGGTATGAGTAATCATAAGGGCACCGAAAGTCCGTAGAACTCACACTTGCTATAAATCCAATATGGTATTATGCAATCTAAATTATAATTATCACTTCAACACTGTCCAAGATCATAACCTGAATCATATTAACCATCACATACTACAATTCCTATACATATATTTCAAATGATTAACAAAAATATTTATCAATTAACTTGTACATATTTTTTTATCATTACATTATAATATATTCTCATGGACCATCCACCCTCATTATACTATATTCACTTATAACATTACATTTCCTTTTCACTATTAAGAATCAATCTTTTCACATAAACCATCACCATTAATATACAAAGGAAAGTCCACTAATGCCTTATTAATACATAAACATATAACATTTTTACAATTATATCTCATAACCACTACGAAGTATTTAATCAATACATGTATTCATACACGTATTAACAAAAATGTTATATATTTTAAAAAGAAATCTTTACTCTAACTTTATCACATACTTATAAGAAAACAATACATGTGCTCCACTTGGCTATCTTTCAAATTCCTGTAAAAAAAATTGGGAAAGGAGGTGAGTTTATAACTCAATGAGTAAAAACTATACTACCATAGATTGAGTGGCTTAGTGTTCAACGTTCGTTTACAATGAAGGCACTTGGCTGACTTCTATATACCTATTAATTTGATATTGGTAAAGTTTGATAGTGGATGACATATAATACTTTGAAAATTTAAAATCAACTCGAGTCTCAAAAGTACTTATAATTATAATCCAAATAGCATTTAATATACATCTTTCTTGAAAGCAAATATCAAGTAATAAATAAATTACGGTACTCTTGAAAATTGAACCCGTATAACAAATAACTTATTTTACTTTGAAAATCTTTATTCAGATACAACTACCTCGTAATATCATGTAAAAATAAATTCAAATAACTAATGTTACGTTTCAAATACAATTTCATGTAACTGATTATACATTTTAAAACTTCTTTCAAATAGCAAATATTTCATTCTATCTTTGAAATCTTTTTACACTAGATGAGAGCGAATTTTATCCTTGCTTCCTCATCAACACTGCAATAGTGACAACTCTTCTTGCGGAGCATTAGCCACACATCTTGCACTATCTTTTTAAAACTTCATTCAAATAGCACTATAATTATAGATAACTTAGTTAACACATACATTTAGCAGAAATCTGTATACACTAGATGAGTGCGGAATTTATCATCGTTTCTCATCAACACAACACTAGTGGCAGGGGCTCTTCTTGTAGAGCAATACCACAACGTAAGGTTAGCTAGGCCTTACAGCTAGGGCTTTCAAATCTCTCCTAGCAAGAGTCAATACATTGTGCATAAAGTCTGGTGTTCCCCACACCAGAAAAGGGGATCTCTGCTTGAAAATTCAAAATTCAAATGAAAATAATCCATAGATCATATAACATTGAATTAACATATAAATTCCCACATAGGAGAATACAATAAGATCATGTGAAATACTTCAATAACTTTATCAATAATGAATTTATTATACACATAGGAAATCAGAATGAACTCATTAATGATAATCTTTGATAAATACTGTTAGAACTTATAAAATCATAATGAACATATAATAAGTTTCAATAAACACATGGAAGGAACATTCAAGGACTTATCATTTAAGATTTCAATCGAGACATTTATAGTATTCAAATAAATACAATGGAATGATTTATTTAATCAAGTAAATTAATTATCAATTTTGGAGATATGAGAATTTTCATGTAGGATGGTTTAACAACAAATACGATTTTCGATTTCAAATTCGCAATAAATAATAGTATAGTAATCACTCACCTCTATTATTCTCTTCCTTGTAAAATTTCTTGCTTCCAAGTAAGGTTAAATGGTGATCCCCATCTCTTCATTGATCCTATTATGTTTCTACATTCAATTTACATTCACAATTAGCTAATTTACACTAAGTATTAACATTAAAATGCTTAACTTCTAAATTATGCTTATAGGTTTCTTTCTTGACCCAGCCTCCTTATTACTGCCATATCTCATGCTATACTACTCCAATTACCTCGATTATTATGTCACTACAAAACTAACATACAAGGTCACAACATATTAAAATTTTAGCTTATTCTGAGTCCTACACAACATTTGGTGGGATTTCTAACTCTGCCCTGCATCATTATCTTAGATAGACTGAGTTATTACCAATTTTTTAACTATAATATGATTTAGTTGTCCAAATGCTACAATTCTTTCACTAAATTAAAATATACATACTAGGTATAATTTCATATGTTTTGGCCTTGACCCATTTCTATTTTTAAGTCCCTCAAAATTGTGTCTCAAGTTCTATATTCTAATTAGCCTTGCATACAGGGGTAGTCCTATTTCAGCCTCAATAAATCCCAACATGATAAGAATATACTTAATCCCTTTTTCTAGATAATAAAATACATATCAAGTAACATTTCATTAGTTTTAAGTTTACTTAAAATCTGACTCTAAGACCTATGGAACTATTTTTCAATTTCTGCTTCTCCCTTAACCCTGCACACAAAGGTAGTATCACTAAAAACTCCATATCTCCAAACTTGATACAAGTTTAATTAAGACCTTTGAGACACCTATTTTTAACATCCATATCTACAACTTTTTAGTTTTGATCAAGTTCAAATTCAGATCTCAAGATCCTTGAACTGGGGCTACAATTTTCAGAAATCCAACTCTCCTTACTAACCTTAGTTCACCTCATCATCTCACCATTTTATCACTTTCTACTTATTTCTCTTCACTTAATCAAATCCATCAAAACTTATTTCTCTCTTACATACTTCAGATAATCATTCTCACATCAAACTCCCATCAAACCAATTCCAAGAAAGGAAAGAAAATAAGAGGAACTAAACATATACATGTACATAAACTTAAAATCTATAAGGATGGAGCAGTTTGTAATCATCTTACCTTAATCTTCTTTCTTCCTTCTTGTAATGCCCCATACCCATGTGATTCGTAAATAATAGTCATAATGGCAAAGTAATGGAAAATCGAATGGCATTTGGACCAATAGAACCAAACGTGGTCCTCGAAGTAGTTAATCGTGCTTAAATAAATTTTAAATTTTATTTTGTATTAATTATGATGTCCATGTGAATATATGTTGATATGCATATGATTGCATTGAATATGTTTAATTATATGTATTGGTAAATGAGTATGGTATCATATACCATAAAAAGGGCAAAATGATTATTTTACTGGAACTGACAAAATGAAAATTATTGTGTAAGTGATTATTGATATGTGTTCATGTGATTGATGTGTTAAAATTGAGCAAGTGATGGGTTGGCCAATGCCCAATAGTGGCCGTCCATGAAGTGTGATCAATAGGTAGTTTTTGGACTAAAATGGTTATTTGAAGAGAGTTAGTGGAAAATGGACCCCATTTTTCCACTAACATCATTTTATATTGCTATTGTAAGGTTCATTGAACTTAAACATAATAAGTCATCTTATTTTCATTTGATTTTAAATTATTCTAAAATAAAGCAAGCTTCTCTTAGAAGCTAATCATTCTTAACCATCCACTTCCCATGATTTAATCATGGCCTTTCATTTTATTTTAAGACAATAAGACAAACTCTAATTTCTATCATCTTTTCCATTATCTAAAAAGTCTCTCAAAAGTAAAAGCTTTTCTCTCAACTTTCTCTCAATTTTCTTTCTTCTAATTTTTGTTTGTTTCATATTTGTTTAGTATTTTGTCATGTGAAATTAATCATTTTATATGTAATTTGATCAATTTCATATCCATTTAGTTTAAATCATGTTATTTTATTATGTTTTAGGCTTGAGGAAGGTTTTACTTTGTTTTGCAGGATTCAAATGAAGTTGGAAGTCCCCAGTGCCTCGCAGTGAAGCCCAGCACCCCATAGCAGAAAGCTTCCTGAAGCCTATGAAGCCCTAACGCCACGCAGAAACTCCCAGCGCCACGCAGCTGCCTGCTTCCTGCCCCAGCGCCACGCAGCCAGTCCCAGCGCCGTGCAGCAGCTTGCCATCTGAAGCTCACCAGCCCCAGCGCCCCACTACACATCCCAGTGCGGCGCAGCAGCTTGCCATCTGAAGCTCACCAGCCCCAGCGCCCCGCAGCAAATCCCAGCGCCCCGCTGCACTATTTTTGAGCAGTTAATGAATTTTTATCCGAGTTTTAGAGGCTATTATGGACCTTAGGTTATTTTGAAAAAGTATAAATAGATGAAGAAAAAGGAGGGGGGCTGTAGAGTGAAGAAAAAGGAGAGGGCCATAGAGTGGAGAAAAAGGAGACTGTTATCTGAAATGGAGACGGTGATCTGAAATCTTCCAGACTTTTCATCTTTTTATTTTTGGCTTTCTTCTCTATCGGTTTTCATATTGTTTTAGCAGTTTAGGTTCCATTTTCATTATGAAAGACCTCTGGAGATTCAAGAGATTGAATCAGATTGAATGTATTGATCAATAAGGTTTATTTCCTCTTTCTTTATTTTAATTCTGCTTTGGATTTTTGAATTGAAGAAATTAATTCAATGGATTCATGTGATTTTAATGAGATTGAGATGATTGCTTTGTTTTCCATGAGGTAATTCCATTCCTAGTCTTATACACATCATAATCACAATTTTTATCATCATATGAGTGGGAAGTAGAACATACCTCATATGTAGGATCCTCCAAGGCCATGAAGCAAAGATTGGCTCTTTCATCATCTTTTTTGTCATTTGATGAGCTATCACTCCAAGTGGCCTTGAAGCCCTTTTTCTTTTCTTTGTCCCATTTCTTGTTATTGTTGAGCTTGGGACAATCCGGTTTTATATGACCTTGCTTTCCATAATCATAGCAAGTCACTTCATTTTTTCTTTCTTTGTTGGAGTCGGAGTTGTGAGATGAATTTTTGAATGGTTTCATCTCCTTCTTCTTGATGATCTCCTTCATTCTCTTTGTGATTATGGTCAATTCCTCATCTTCAACATTGCTCTCATCGGAGTCATTAGATTGACTCTCATAATCATTTTCTCTTAGTTTGGAGCATTTAAAGGCAAGCATCTTCTTCTTCTCACCTTGGACTTTTTCCTTCTCCAAGGTCATCTCATAAGTGAGAAGCTTACCAATGAGGATATCCGTTGGTAGCTTGTCAAGGTCATGAGCTTCTTCAATTGATGAAACTTTGGATTCAAAGTTCGTCTTTGGAAGAGCTCTAAGAATATTGTTGTTGATGTCTTCCAAAGAGTAGCTTTTCTTAAACTTCTTTAAGCTTATGACTATGCCAAAGAAACAGTTGGTCATATGTCACATTTTCGTTGGGCTTCATTTTGAAGAGGTCATACTCATGAACAAGCGTTTGAATCTTTTTTGATTTTACTTGTTTGGAGCCTTCATGGTAGTTCTCCAATGTATTCCAAATGCTATAAGCACTTGTACATTGTTGAACTCTTCCACACTCTTCTTTTAACAAGGTACTTAGAAGAATTGCCATAGCTCTCTTATTCTTGCCATAGCTCTTTTATTCTTGCCATAGCTCTCTTATTCTTGCCATTAGCCTTTCTTTGAGCTTCTACCCACTTTTTTCTTGGAATCATCTCTTCTATACTATCAATCACCTTTGATAGAGGCTTCCATTCTTCTGGCACACTATCCCATATGTCTATGAGATCACTATCAAAATACACCTCCATTCTATGCTTCCAATAAGCATAGTAGGTGCCATTAAAGTATGGTTTGAGATGATTGCTTCCTTCATTGGTCATTTTGATCTTTTCTCACGCGTTGAAGCTTGTAGAAATGAGACCAATGCTTTGATACCACTTGTTGCCCAAGATGAACCAAAAAGGGGGATTGAATTGGTGCATAATTAAAAATTAAATGAGCAAGGAGTAGGGAAAGAAAAGAAAGAACACAAAGGATTTATAGTGGTTCGAATTATAACCAATCCTACATCCACTCCCCAACCTCAATTGGGTATTTCACTATCAATGGAGTTTTACCAAGTTCACTCCCAACTTAGTGTTTAAGCTCACACCAAACTATACAAGTGTTTTCCCAAGGCTCACATTCAAACCCCTTAAGTGTTTTCACTAGGCTCACACTCAAACCTCACAAGTGTTTTCACTAGGCTCACACTCAAATCTCACAAGTGTTTTCACTAGGCTCACACTCAAACCTAAACAAGAGTTTTCCTAAGGCTCACTTCCAAACCTATCAAGTGTTTAAGGATAACACCCAACCCTTGTGGAATGAATGCTCTTATAACAAACACAAAAAGTGCTAAATGAAGTTTAAGGCTTAAGAAATGAAAATACAAGAGTTTGGCCACTTATGAAAGTTGTTGGTTATTAATTGAGGCCTTTGGAGGGAGTATTTATAGCATCTAAACACCAAAGAGCTGTTACAATTGAAGCATAGCCAAAACTTTCCGTAACAGCTAGAAAATCTTCACTAAATGCACTGTCAGAGTGGAATCACAGTTGTTAAGCTTTGGTCGCGGTCTTGATGTCCTTTTTGTGGTCGCTACTTTATAATTACGGTCGCTATCTTCATATGACTCAACGACTAGTGACATGTGGCAGATTTTCATTGCCTGTTCAATATGACTGTTGGAATTTTTCTTTGACTTATGAATATTGCGGTCGCAATAACCATGTTGCGATCATGATATTATTTTCATGCTCAGAGTTTGCGATCGCGACACTGACCGCAAACCTCTCTGGATAGTTCTTGCATTTTGAGCTTAAACTTTTGTCGCGTTCGCTAATGTTGAGTTGCGGTCACTACAAGGTTGTTGCGGGCGCTATCATCTTGTTATGGGCGTGACTTAGAGGTCCAGCAAAACACTTAGAGAATCTTCCAAATTCTTGATTCCCAAGTGTTCCTAAGGCATTTTATCTCTAAAATTTTACTTAGATGAAACATTAGAAACATTCAATTTGATTGTCAAGATCAAAATCAAGATTGACTGGATTGGACACCCAATTTAGGTCAACAGGTATGGATCCTAAGGCTATCCTAGGATGGATATGATTATAGAAGAGAAACCTAATTCAGATTTAAGGTATGGAACCAAAGGCTATCCTAGGATGGGTCTGATTCTAAAGTTGAAATTGATTGGTTTGGGTGGAGGACCCTTTGATTGCTTGATTAAAGAATTCAGATTAATGATCCATCTTGATTAATGAAATTCAGATTGATGATCCGTCTTGATTCATAGAATTCGAATAAATGATCCATCTTGATTTAGGAATTCGAATTGATGATCCGTTTTGATTTAGGAGTTCAGATTAGTGACTTTTTTAGTATGAAATGCATCTGACTAGGCAAAGATTTTATGAGTTGGATACCTTGAACCTATGAAGGGTCAACTTGGTATGAGAGTGCTGATCTTTTAGGAGGAAGATGCCCAATTTTGGAAGGATGAAGAAAAGCGGCTTAGTTATTTGGCCCTAGGTTGATTGTTTGGCTTGGACATGATAGGGTTATACCCGAGGATGGCTGAAGGCTTGGTCGAAGGTCATGGGCTTGTCAGCCTGGGAAGAAGTTATTTTTGGGAGGCTTAGATAAGGTTTTGGCTTTGGAGGAGGTCATGCTTTGGAAGGCTCAGTCAGGTGTGGCTTGGAAAGTTATCTTGGAAGGCTAGGTCAGGTTTAGCCTAAAAGGTTATCCTGGAATGCTAGGTCAGGTTTTTCCTTAGAGAAGATTAGGTAGGAAAGGCTCGGTTGGCCTTGGAAAAGATTAGGTAGGAAAGGCTCGGTTAGGTTTGGCCTTAGAGAAGATTAGGTAGGAAGGCTTAGTTAGGTTTGACCTTTTCAAAGGTGAAGATTGCGGGTTGGCTTTTATGTGAACCATCTGTTAAGAGTCTGCCTCTAGACATGGCGTTTGGAGGTGATTTGACCAGTTAGTTTGCAAGCTTGATTTTTCTTATTTAAAGGATTTGGACTTTTAGGGATGATATGATTCGCCGAGGAGGATTAGATCTAGAGGAATGGTATGATTTTCCAAGGAGGCTCAAACTTGGAAGGATGGCATGATTTGCCAAGGAACTATAGGATGGGCTTTGTCTGGCTCGGACCCTTTTTAATTAGTTTGAGGAGGATAAGCCTTAGGAGTCATGGCTCGACTTTTGCTTTGCCAAAGTAACTGGGCTTTAAAGATCATGAGTCTTTGAGAGACTTGTGATTTTTAGTGGGCTTGGCCTTTGGAAGATGAGATTTTACCAAGGAGACTTGAGTTTGAAAGGAAGGTAGGTTGGCTCTTTTGAAAAGTTTTGGGGAGGTTGTATGATTTCGCTATCGTAGCATCATTTATGGAGAAAACAAGCATAGCCTATCTTATTGTATAAGATTGAAGAGACTCTTTAGAGTGACAAGACTCTTGGGGAGACACTGGATTGACATGGATGACGACCTGAAAGACGTGCTACATGATGGATAATAGGAGCCATTTAGCTTTTTGAGCTAAAAGACGTAACAGGCGACTTGAAGAATGTACCCTTAATGAATGATAAGGGCAACGTGATGGATGACAGGAAGGATATGCCCCTACTGAATGATAAAAGCAACATGATGGATTGACTAAAAGATAATATGGAGGAAATGCTCATGACGGATTAACAGAAGATGATTCGAAAGGTGAACCCCAAATGAGGGATCAACCAAAGGATGATAACTTAGGAAGATATGCCCTTAATGTAGAATAAGTACATAAGGGACATAATGATTTGATCGAGATGACTCTTTTTTTTTTAGCTCTAACTTCTTCCCGAGCCGCCCTTTCGAGTTTTTAACTTGACGAGTTTGCTCTAATTTCTGCCTAAGCCACTTTTTCGAGTTTTAAACTTAGCAAGCTAATCAATGAATTTTGGCATTTAAAAATTATTCCACCAAGATTTGGGCTTCTGCTTCCCTTCATCTTGGGGCTCTAACATTTTTCTAGACCATTCCATTGAATTCTTAATCTAGAGAGAAACCTTTTGGGGATTATCAGATCCTTTTTAAGATTACCCCTTGTTGAGGTGCTATGTTTGATTACCCAAAAGTGCAGTGGGTAACTTGATTGGATTGCCTTTAGCTTCGACTACTCCAACTAAATAGATCACCACTTGATGTTCTTTATTATCTCGACTATCCTTTGGTTGGGAGCTGGTGAAGCAGCTGCTGATGTGGGCACAAGAAATAACTCAAGTTTGATATGTCCAAATCATGGTGGTGAAATGAAAATTTTTGACAAAATCCATTGATTCTTTATCTTTATTTATTCTTTTTTTTAGACACAACAATTTTAGAATAAATAAGAAAGATGAGAAAAGAGAAGTGTACAAAAAACATAATTGTTTTATTACAAAAGGAGAAGATAGTACAAAATACAAAAAGAATACAAAAATGACAGACTCAGACTCGAACTCAAACTTGGATTTTGAACATAGACTCAGACTCAAATTTGGATTTGGATTTGGACTCGGACTCAGATTTGGATTCAATCTCAGACAAGTCAGATCAGTTGAGTTTGCACTCCTCCATAACATGCCATTTGGGTAGAGGTAAGGTGGGGTCTGCCTTCTACTTTTGTGAAGATGTATGGATCATAATGATGGATTCGACTTGAAAGGAAAGGCAGGATCGATGCATATCAGTCCTAGCCTCAAAGGTCATGGGATTTAGATTCTTCATCACTATTCATATCGGTGGTGGACAATTCATCTTGAAATGATTCCCTTTGTATGCAATCTTCAATATTTGTAGCAATCGTAACCAAAGCTTTAAAGGTGGGGAGGTATTGGGTTAGGAGATGGGCTTGGTAAACTGGGAGTAGGTTCTTGACAAGGATGTCCACCTGTTCTTATTCGGTTGGTCGGTCTACCATTTGAGTAGCTTTAGCCCTCTACCTTGTAAGGAACATGGATAAGGACTCATTTGAAAGTTGCTTAGTTGTTTCCAAGTCACGCCTAGTGACATCCACTTCACTGTTGTAGTGATATTGTTTGATAAAGGCATGACAAATATCATCTCATGTCTTTTTCTAGCTCTTGTCTAGTGAAAGGAACCATATTATGGCAGCACTGGTTAGTGATTATTGGAACAGTTGAGCAAGGAGCTCATTGTTAAGTTCCAAAGGTTGCATTGTCCCCATTTATATCTTCAGATGGATCTTGGGGTAAGTAGTTCCATAAAATATATCAAGTTCAGGCATTTTAAATTTAGGAGGAAGCTTGGCATCAAGGAACAAGACCAAGATGTCCACATCAATTAGGTCATTGTAGTACTTTAGGGATTTGATGGTTTTCTCCATAGCTTCCAATTTCTTCATAAGCAATTTGATGTTTGGATGGGAGAAAATTACCCTACCCTGAAAAGGATTCAAGGGAGAGGAAGGGTTAGAGTGGATGAAGGTGTTTGGCACCGAGGTAGTGTGGGCATAGGCTTGGGCTGGAGTAGAATTGGCCTGATTCAGATTTGGGTGGTTTGGTCTAAGGTCAGATTTTGGATGGTTGAGTTAAGGTTAGCTTGATTGATCATGGACCGCACTTCTTCGATGATGGACTGCCTTTGTTCCTTGAATTGGGCTTGTTGAGCATTCAGAATTACTTGAAAATTATCGTCTTGTTTCTTAAGAAGACTAGTCACGAGTGTGGTCAAGGCAGTAATGTCAGTCAGGTTAGCCATTGGTACCTTAAAGCAAAACCAAAAGAACCCAGTGAGTGATTGGTGAGGATATGAAAAGCTGATGAGAATAGAGGTATATAGACTATGAGGGAAATAGATTCCCTATTGTGTTATGGGCCAACTGTCATTGGGCTTTGAAATTTTCTCAAGGTAGGACGGGCCAAGGTCTTTGTAATACCCTACATTTTTTTCCCTGAAATTTTTTCCATTCTGTCTGCTAATTAATTGTGCAGTGTAATTTCTACACTGTCTGCTAATTAATTGTGCAGTGTAATTTCTACACTGTCTGCTATTTAATTGTGCAATGTAATTTCTACACTGTCTGCTAATTAATTGTGCAGTGTAATTTCTACACTGTCTGCTATTTAATTGTGCAGTTGTTTGTTTCGTAATTGTTCACTTATTTGTCATGTGAAATTAATCATTTTAGGTATAATTTGAGCAATTTCATGGCCATTTAGTTTAAATTATATCATTTCATTTGTGTTAGGTTTGAGGAAGGTTTTTACTTTGTTTTTGTAGGAAGTGAATGAAGTTGGAAAGCTCAGCTCCTAGCATCTGTAATCATTCTGAAGCTTGCCTTAGCCCAGCGCCTCGCAGTGAGTTCCAGCGTA
>CATKHJ010242426.1:0-14761 GCA_949750685.1 Vernicia montana
AATGACAACATAATAGTAAGCATTGCATAAGTCATGAATTGCATCAATGTATAAAACATTTCATAGAGGGGGAGAGTTTTTCAACTTATAGCCTTTGAAAAGGTGTGTCACATTGAGGGGGAGATTCCAAAATTATCTCAATTGCATCTTAATTATCATTGTGTATATCATTCTTACTTAGTCATTTTATTCCAAATTCAACTTTATTGCCAAAATCAAAATTGAGATTGACTTAGTTGGATCACACCACTAAGGTCAACACTAGTCATCTTTTATAATAGAGGAGATTATTATTACATGCAGAGAAAAAGTAAAAGTTACATTATTACAAACTTTAATTATACAGATAACATGTGGCCGACACTTTTAATTATGATGACTGGGAGAGAGATTAATGTTGTCGTAATCTGAGTCATTCAAGTTTATCTTTCCATAAAGATGTTTGTACCAGGGTCCTGACTGTTCATATGGGTCCTGAGAATCTTGAAAAAATTATGAAGGCCATGTGGACATGTCTTCATCTTTTTCTTTTTCTTGATTTACAGGAGGAGGTGACTTTGAGTGGGAAGGTCCAGCTGGCTATGAGTCACATATTGGAACTGTAGCAGGTAACATCTGTATGGTAGTGGGGCCTAATGGATAGACAGATGTGGAACGGATTGGCTGGATGTTGGTATCATATCCATTAAGGCAGCACAAGAAATTTTTGAGTCTGAGCTTGTCCTGTTCTTGATGAATGGGTTTAGAAAAGTTCCTCCATGCATATACTTCATTGCTGGTCCAAAACTCCTTAGCTGGATTCTAAAAATATGGACGGTGTAAGATGTATATAGTACAAGTACTAAAATGATGTGTAAAACTGGTCCATAATTTTTCCTGTTCAATTATCCTTTGAAGATCTTTGCGCCACCAGGATAATGGAGCAAACCATTCTAACAGAGTCCAGAGAAGAGAATCACATTCCTGAGCTTCATTGAGAAAATGAAACATCTCTATGACTGGAATTTCCACTGCTATTGAATTCAAAACTGTAAGACACCAGATACACCAAAGTTCTGAGGCTAAAAGTCCTTGAGAAGGTTTAAGTTGGAAAGGAATAAGAAAAGGGTAGTCTGAGAAAAAACGAGAAGTTTCAATAGGGAGATTTCTGTATTCTTTGACTTTAAAAAGAAACAGAAAAATATGATTTTTTAAATAAAGTTGGATTTGGTCAAGCGAAGTAAAATGGGTGTCTGGAGGAAAAGTTTTCTTGATTGAGGCATTGAGAGGAGCTAAGGAGGCCATGAGAATGAGAGGGAAAGTCAAAGTGGAGCAAATTGCTTGAAATTGTTGTGGTCGGGATAAAAGATCATGGATGAGATTGTGATCTCCTTTTATATGTTCAACAGAGAAGTCATACTTAGCGAACTAGTCTTTCAGTCTCAGTAATTATTTACTTGGAATGGATTTATTTTTAAATTCTAAAATCTTTGGAAAAGATGAATTATCCATTCGTACTATAAACTGATGGCCAATCAAATGAAATTCAAACTTTCTTATCCCATTTTTGACTGCCAAGACTTCCTTGATTGTTGTGTGATAATGCTTCTCAGCATCTTTGAACTGTCCATTAGAATGACCATATTAATGTAGTTTCCCATCAAGTTCTTCAATCAAGATAGCTCCCCAGTATTCATCACTTGCGTTTGTCTGAAGAATCCTTTTACCAGTATTGGGAATCTTTAAAGGTGGAGGATTCTGTGCCATAACTTTTAATTGTTGAATAGCCTGTGTCTGAGAGGGACCCCAAGATGGAGCATTCTTTTTCAACATTTTTTACAGCTGGCTAGTGAAGACAGAAGCATGTGGGATAAAGTCTCGTAAATAATTGATGATTCCTAAGAACTGTTGAATTTGCTTTATTGAAAGATGTTCATCAGGAAACTTCAATAATTCTTGAGCAATGTGGGGACCATGTTGATTTTTACCATTCTGAAAGATCATGCCAAGGAATTCCACTGAGTCTTGTCCAATCATGCTTTTCTTTTCTGAGAGCATCAGTCCATACAAATCAACAATCTGTTGGAATTGGGCAAAGAGTTCTTCATGGGTCTGAGTATTTTTGGAGAAGAGCAATATGTCATCAATGTAAATGAGAGTACTGTGGATAATGGGCTCAAATATTCGGACCATGGCTTTTTGAAACAGAGATGGAGCCGTTTTCAATCCAAAGGGCATAACCTTCAATTGATATTGGGTTGTAGGAGTACAAAATGTTATCTTGTATCTATTATGTAGATGAATTCCTAACTGCCAAAATCCCACCTTGAGATCAAATTTTGAAAAAATATGGGTTTCACTAAGATGGGTAAAAAGAGAATGAATTTTGGGAAGTGGAAATTTATCATCTCTCAAAAAATGATTAAGAGGTTTATAATCAATCACAAGTCTTTTTTTTCCTCTAACAACTTCAAATCTTTTTTCCACATAGAATGCTTGATAAGTCCAAGATGAATCTGTTGGTTCAATAAGCCCCTGCTCAAGAAGTTGAGAATATTCATACCTGGTAAGAGATAAGTCAGAGGGACTCATTCCTGGATGTGTGACTTTGGTTGGATTTATATCTTCATTTAGCTTAAAGGGTAAATGAATGAAGAATGATTCATTTTCCCACAAAGGAAAAGGATGAGCAAATTGAGCATGTGATTCAGCACATGATTTTTTAAGAAGATCTCTGATATTTATAAAGTTAGGAGATACCTCACTTAAAGAGAACATCTTTGGAGTAGAGGTATAGGGTTTCAGTGATCTCTTGTGCTTAATCCCCTGAGGAAGGATTTGAAGACCCTTTGCTAATTTGTAAACATCAAAGCCAACAAGAATATTTTTATCAGGAAGAGTTGAACCAAGAACTTTAGTCCAGACAGCGCACTCAGGAAAGAACTGAATACCAATAGGATGTTTGGATTTGAGGGAAGTTGAAAATACTTGACCATTTGCAGCTTTGAAATACTCATGATGTAATTCCTAAAAGAATTAGGGAGAATTGATTGATTCATCATTGTCTTCTGTGCTCCTGTATCCATGAGCCCAATGACAAAAATGGGCCTGTCATATTTGGATGGCAAGATAAAAATATTGACCAATGGAGCAAGAGAATTGTAACTCTTCTTGATAGAGTAAATAGGAAGATAATCTTCATCTGATGAATCAGAACTTGAATCAGAGACTTCAAGAGCAAATGCTGTCTCTGGATCAGCTTCTTCTTGTTCTGAGTATAAGGATTAAACATCTGTATCTGTAAAACTATGGGAGAGCTGCTAGGCAAGTTGTGCCTTTTTTGGATTGTTAAGACAATTTTGAGAAAAATGCCCCTTTTAACCACAAATATAGCATCTGTCAGAATTTTTTGTTTTCCTGCACGAAGCTTTCTTTTAAAAAAATTTGAATCTTCTGTTCTTCATTCTTTTCTCGCGTTTAGAAGATTTCTGAAATTTCTTAAAATGATGCTTCTTCTTGTGACTCTTGCAATCATAGTTTTTATCCTTGCACTTAATACCAAGAAATGACTTATTACAAGCTGTTCTGGCAAGCTTCTTGTTATCAAGGATATTTTGCAGGAAATGTTGTTGTTCACAAAGCTTCTCAAAAGCTAACAGAGTATATTGATGAATCTTTCCAAGAGAGATATCTGAAAACTCCTTGCGAGACTGAGTGATCATTCTCTGAATTTCTGGCTGCAATTCTTGAGGCAAAGAAGAGACATATGTATATATGAGATTAGGATCATTGTACCTATTCAACATATAATATCCTTTTGACATTATTTGATAATGATAATCAAGATCCTTTTGCTTGAGAGCACAACATTTCATATCAAAGAATTCTTGCCTGATTCTTTTCTCATATTGAGAAAAATCTCCAATAAATTGCTTATGAATTTCTCTTAATGCGTGCCCAGCATTGCCGACATTTAGAAACATCATCACCTTGTAATTCCCTAAACTCTGGTACCATTCTCGAAGAGTACCAGTGAATCTAGAAACAAACTCCTTCAAGACTTCTCTCAAAATTGTATAAGGTTTTGTCATTTACAAATTTATCCATGCTCCCATTTCATGAATAGCATCTCTGCATTTATGAGGAGGCAATGAATCAAATGAAAACCAAAGGCCTGCAGCTGGTTTATGAGGCAAATATTCTTCTGGCTTATGAATATGATAAGTCTCTGTATCATCTTCCATAGAACCAGTTGGGTGAGGAGCAGATTGTTCTGTTGGAGGAACAACTGTTGTGCTAGTGTTTCCAGGAGGATTATGAGAAGCAGATTCCTCTATGGCAAGAATCTGAGTGATATCTGCCAACTAAGAATCAAAATCTAAGGAAAGAGATTGCATATCAAAATCATCTGAAAAGTCATCTTTGACTATTGAAATCATGTTTTGAGTCGTGCTGTTTATCTTTTCTGGGTTGTTTGGTTTTTGGAGAGTAGGTTTCTGTTTCAAGGGATTCAGAGGATGAAAGGCTTTTTGTAGGTTTTGCAGAGTAGGAAGAAGGTTGGTTAAAGGCTTTATAAGTCATTTTGAATGGATTATAAGAATTAGATGGAGGAGGAAAAGTGGAGAAGTGAAATGGATTTGGTTCAAAGAAAGGATCAGGAGAAGGAATTGGTTTATTCTTTGCCATGTTTGCCTTTACTTTAGCCAATTCTGCTTGTAATCTTTTGATTTCAGCTTCCTTCTGCATAAACTCTTTTGATCAATCAAATGGCGAAATTGTTGATCAAGATGAGTGATTTGGGAGGATAACTCCTTATGCATCTTTTGGACAAAAAAGGACTGCTGGGACTAGTGGAGAGTTATTGTGTTTTGGCGTTCTTTGTCTGCCAGTTTAAAACAGATTCAAAAGTTTTTGGTTCTTCTGTTTGGCCAGAGGGAGTGATAGTCTTTGAGGAAACATAGGGAGTAGAGATTATTTTGGTTTGTGGGTTGACTGTCTTTGTCAAAGGAGGAAAATCTTTAGGATTAGATGGAGAGAACATCATACAAGGCTATACTGTTGGAACAACGGGAGGAGGAACAAAAACCTTACACCTTTCTTGTTTAAGTTGTTGAAGAGCCTTTTTATAAATAGGTAGAGGTTTCATGTAGTTCTCTGAGTTTTTGAATTTCGAGGTTTCTTCTGCTTCCTTCTTAAGAACCCAATCATGAATTCCTATCCATGGACTTTCATCATCATCTCTGTCTGGTCTTCTTTTTGAAGGAAAAGACATTCGACATCTTCTTATGGTAATCTTATGAGCTAGACAGTTATTTTCATCATCTAGATCACAAGTACAAGATGGATCACACATTCCACTTCCTGGAGCATCCCAAATAAAGTGTCTATTAATCTTGGACACATAAATATGATGACCTTCAAAAGAAAAGCTGTGAATAGGAATCTTTTTTTCTCTAAGAAGAGAAACTGGAGTCACCATCATTGATGTGGATGTTCAGCACATGTCTCAAAACATGATTTCAATAGTCAAAGATGACTCTTCAGATGATTTTGATATGCAATCTCTTTCCTCAGATTCTGATTCTCAGTTTCAAAAGTATCTCCGCCATAGATAAGCTTTGATGAGTATTGTGGCTTTGTTGACATTTGATATGAGAAACTTTATTAATAATCTTAAGGTGGTTTCAGAGCCTTCAAGTTAGAATGATCATTTGGAATTAATATTAGGATGATGCAAGGAAAGACTATTTTCACTATGTCAAAAACATATTCTTGTTTCAGTTTAATAAAAATGTCTTCTTCTATTTCTTTCCCAAATTCTTGTAAGAAAATTCTAGCCACTAAAATTGAAAATTTAGTTGAATACTCTTATGTTCCAGATGATGCTCAAATTTCAGCTGCTGCTTTACCTCTTTTTAATCCTTATAATGTTTATAGAAAAACTCACTCCATTACTCACAGTATAAAAACTCTCATCTCTACTAGAAGGCCTACTGTAAAAGAGCATGTTCAATCTTCTAGATTGGATCAATGTTCACTTTAAGCTACCAGTTCTGAACAATATGTCACTCTTGAGATACCTCCCACTCTCATCACAAGGTAGAAACAAGAAGGCTATAGTCACTTTCATTTAGGAGCTGTTCATATAGTTCTTTCATTTCATGGAATAAAATGATTATTTGTTACTGCAAAAATGAACCTCGTTAATACTAGATTTCTCGATTATGAACATG
The DNA here is from genome assembly GCA_949750685.1 of Vernicia montana. Classification (NCBI taxonomy): domain Eukaryota; kingdom Viridiplantae; phylum Streptophyta; class Magnoliopsida; order Malpighiales; family Euphorbiaceae; genus Vernicia; species Vernicia montana. Next base: position 6,213 of record CATKHJ010242426.1, read on the forward strand.
CAGTCATTAGCACAGTTCTTAAAACACTGAATGCTGGAAGTATTATCTTGACTTTCTTCCCCAATTTCAATCTTTCTCTTTAAGATCCTAATCTTTCCACAGCCTTTAAGATTCAAGTTCAACTTACTGGTGCTGATCAGATTTCTTCTTCTAAGGCTGATACCCTTCACCATCAACTCGTTTTTTGAGTTCAGAATCATGCTATAGATCTTCCATCTCATGGTACTTCTTCAGATGCTCTTCTTCTTTTGGCTGATAATGATGATGTTCCCACAACTGTCCAGATTCCCAAGCAAATTTCAAGAGATGATTTGATCAAACTCATGTCTCTTGAATGACTTACTGATTTTGAAAACTTTCATCAAAATTCACAGCCTGTTCATATTACTTCTTATTCTTTTTAGAGGAGGGAAGATGGTATGGTGAAAACAATCTTTCAGCCTCCCAGGACATCCACATCAATGATGGTGACTCCAGTTTCTCTTCCCAGAGAAAAGAAGATTCCTATTAATAACTTTTCTTTTAAAGGTCGTTATATTTATGTGTCCAAGATTAATGGTCATTTTATTTGGGATGCTCCAAACAGTGAAATGTGTGATCCATTTTGTACTTGTGATATAGATGATGAAGATAACTGTCCAGCTCATAAGATCACCATAAGAAGATGTCAAATATCTTTTCCTTCAAAAAGAAGACCAGACAGTGATGATGATGAAACTCCATGGATAGGAATTCATGATTGGGTTCTTAAGAAAGAAGCAGAAGAAACCTCAAAATTCAAAAGCTTAGAGAACTACATGAAACCTCCACCTATTTATAAAAAAGCTCTTCAACAACTTTAACAAGAAAGGTGTAAGGTTCTTGTTCCTCCTCCAGTTCCAACAGTACATCCTTGTATGATGTTCTCTCCAGCTAATCCTAAAGATTTTCCTCCTTTGACAAAGACAGTCAACCCACAAACCAAAATAATCTCTACTCCCTATGTTTCCTCACAGACTATCACTCCCTCTGGCCAAATAGAAGAACCAAAACCTTTTGAATATGTTCTAAACTGGCAGATAGAGAACGCCAGAACTTAAAATATTTATCTTCAGAAGATTGATCAAAAACTTGATCAGATAACTCTCCACCAGTCCCAGCAGTCCTTTTTTGTCCGAAAGATGCATAAGGAGTTATCCTCCCAAATCACTCATCTTGATCAGCAGCTTCGCCATTTGATTGATCAAAAGAGTTTTTGCAGAAGGAAGCTGAAATCAGAAGATTACAAGCAGAATTGGCTAAAGTAGAGGCAGACATGGCAAAGAATAAACCAATGCCTTCTCCTGATCCTTTCTTTGAACCAAATCCATTTTACTTCTCCACTTTTCCTCCTCCATCTAATTCTTATAATCCATTCAAAATGACCTATGAAGCATTTAACCAACCTTCTTCTTACTCTGCAAAACTTATAAAAAACCTTTCATCCTCTGAATCCCTTGAAACAGAAAACCACTCTCCAAAAATCAAACAACTCAGAAAAGATGAATAGCACACGTCTCAAAACATGATTTCAATAGTCAAAGATGACTCTTCAGATGATTTTGATATGTAATATCTTTCCTCAGATTCTGATTCTTAGTTGGCAGATATCACTTAGATTCTTGCTATAATAGAGGAATTTGCTTCTCATGATCCTCCTGGAAACACTAGCACAACAGTTGTTCCTTCAACAAAACAATTTGCTCCTCACCCAACTGGTTCTATGGAAGATGTTACAAAGACTTATCATATTCATGAGCTAGAAGAATATTTGCCTCATAAACCAGCTGCAGGCCCTTGGTTTTTATTTGATTCATTACCTCCTCATAAATGGAAAGATGTTATTCATGAAATGAGAGCATGGATAGATTTGTAGATGACAAAACCTAATACAATTTTGAGAGAAGTCTTGAAGGAGTTTGTTTCTAGATTCACTAGTACTCTTCGAGAATGGTACCAGAGTTTAGGGAATTACAAGATGATGATGTTTCTAAATATTGGCAGTGATGGGCACGCATTAGGAGAAATTCATAAGCAATTTATTGAAGATTTTTCTCAATATGAGAAAAGAATCAGGCAATAATTCTTTGATATGAAATGTTGTTCTCTCAAGTAAAATGATCTTGATTATCATTATCAAAGAATGTCAAAGAGATATTATATTTTGAATGGGTACAATGATCCTAATCTCAGATATACATATGTCTCTTGTTTGCCTTAAGAATTGCAGCCAGAAATTCAGAGAATTATCACTCGACATTTCTTGCAAAATATCCTTAATAACAAGAAGCTTGCCAGAACAGCTTGTAATAAGTCCTTTCTTGGTATTAAGTGTAAGGATAAAAACTGTGATTGCAAGAGACAAGAAGAAGCATCATTTTAAGAAATTTCAGAAATCTTTTAAAGGCGGGAAAAGAATGAAGAATAGAAGATTGAAATTTTTTAAAAAGAAAGCTTCGCGCGAGAAAACAAAAAATTCTGACATATGTTATATCTGTGGTCAAAAGGGGCATTTCTCTTGAAATTGTCCTAACAATCCAAAAAAGGCACAACAACTTGTCCAGCAGCTAGACCTGTTCATGGGCCGGGTTTGAGTTTGGAAAATGCTCAATTTTCCAAAGGCTCGGACCGATCAGCCCGCAATTTTCTTCACTAATTGAAGATCGCGGCCCGACCCACGAATAGGTCTACCAGCAGCTCTCCTACAGTTTTGCAGATGCAGATGTTGGATCCTTATGCTCAGAACAAGAAGAAGTTGATCTAGAGACAGCATTTGCTCTTAAAGTCTTCAATTCAAGTTCTGATTCATCAGATGAAGATTATCTTCCTATTTACTCTATCCAGAAGAGTTGCAATTATCCTGCTCCATTGGTCAACATTTCTATCTTGCCATCCAAATATGACAGACCCATTTCTGTCATTGGACTTATGGATACAGGAGCACAGAAGACAATGATGAATCCATCAGTTCTCCTTAATTCTTTTTGGGTATTACATTATGAGTATTTCAAAGCTGCAGATGGTCAAGTATTTTCAACTTCCCTCAGATCCAAACATCCTATTAGTATTCAATTCTTTCCTGAGTGCATTGTCTGGACTAAAGTTCCTGGTTCAGCTCTTCCTGATAAAGATATTCTTATTAGCTTCGATGTTTACAAATTAGCAAAGGGTCTTCAAATCCTTCCTTAGGGAATTAAGCACAAGAGATCACTGAAACTCTATACCTCCACTCCAAAGCTGTTCTCTTTAAGTGAGGTACCTCCTGACTTTCTAAATATCAGAGATCTTAAAAAATCATGTGCTGAATCACATGCTCAATTTGCTCATCATTTTCCTTTGTGGAAAAATGATCATTCTTCATTCATTTACCATTTAAGCTTAATGAAGATATAAATCCAACCAAAGCCACACATCCAGGAACGAGTTCTTCTGACTTATTTCTTGCAAGGCAAGAATGTTCTCAACTTCTTAAGAAGGGCTTATAGAACCAACAGATTCATCTTGGCCTTGTCAAGCATTCTATGTGGAAAAAAGATCTGAAGTTGTTAGAGGAAAAAAGAGACTTGTGATTGATTATAAACCTCTTAATCATTTTTTGAGAGATAATAAATTTCCTATTCCAAAAATTCATTCTCTTTTTACTCATCTTAATGAAGCCCATATTTTTTCAAAATTTGATCTCAAGGCTGGATTTTGGCAGTTAGGAATTCATCCAGATGATAGATACAGACAACATTTTTTATTCCTACAGCCCAATATCAATGGAAGGTTATGCCCTTTAGACTGAAAATGGCTCCATCTCTGTTTCAAAAAGCCATAGTCCAAATATTTAAGCCCATTCTCCACAGTACTCTCATTTACATTGATGACATATTGCTCTTCTCCAAAAATGCTCAGGCCCATGAAGAACTTTTGGCCTAATTTCAACAGATTGTTGATCAGTATGGATTGATGCTCTCAGAAAAGAAAAGCATGATTGGACAAGACTCAGTGGAATTCCTTGGCATGATCTTTCAAAATGGTAAATATCAACCTGGTCCCCACATTGCTCAAGAATTATTGAAGTTTTTTGATGAACATTTTTCAATAAAGCAAATTCAACAGTTCTTAGGAATCATCAATTATTTACGAGACTTTATCCCACATGCTTCTGTCTTCACTAGCCAGCTGTCAAAAATGTTGAAAAAGAATGCTCCATCTTGGGGTCCCTCTTAGATATAGGCTATTCAACAATTAAAAGTTGTGGCATAAAATCCTCCACCTTTGAAGATTCCCAGTACTGGTAAAATGATTCTTCAGACAGACGCGAGTGATGAATACTGGGGAGCTATCTTGATTGAAGAACTTGATAGGAAACTGCATTATTATGGTCATTCTAGTGGACAGTTCAAAGATGCTGAGAAGCATTATCACACAACAATCAAGGAAGTCTTAACAGTAAAAAATGGGATAAGAAAGTTTGAATTTCATTTGACTGGCCATCAGTTCACAATACGAATGGATAATTCATCTTTTCCAAAGATTTTATAATTTAAAAATAAATCCATTTCAAGTAAACAGTTACTGTGACTGAAAGACTGGTTCGCTAAGTATAACTTCTCTGTTGAACATATAAAAGGAGATCATAATCTCATCCCTAATCTTTTATCCTAACCACAACAAGTTCAAGCAATTTGCTCCACTTTGACTTTCCCTCTCATTCTCATGGCCTCCTCAGCTCTTCTCAATGCCTCAATCAAGAAAACTTTTCCTCCAGACACCCATTTTATTTCTCTTGACCAAATTCAACTCTATGCAAAAAATCATATTTGTCTATTTTTTTCTAAAGTCATAGAATACAAAAATCTCCCTATTGAACCTTCTCCTTTTTTCAAAAACTACTATTTTCTTATTCCTTTCCATCTTAAACCTTTTCAAGGATTTTTATCCTCAGAACTTTAGTGTATCTGGTGTCTTACAGTTTTGTATTCAATAGCAGTGAAAATTTCAGTCATGGAGATGTTTCATTTTCTCAATGAAGCTCAATAATGTGATTCTCTTCTCTGGATTCTATTAGAATGGTTTGCTCCATTATTATGGTAGCGCAAAGATCTTCAAAGGATAATTGAACAGGAAAAATTATGGATCAGTTCTGCACATCATTTTAGTACTTGTACTATATACATCTTACACCGTCCATATTTTCAGAATCCAGCTAAAGAGTTTTGGACCAACAATGAAGTATATGCATGGAGGAACTTTTCTAAACCCATTCATCAATAACAGGACAAGCTCAGACTCAAAAATTTATTGTGCTGCCTTAATGGATATGACACCAACATCCAGCCAATCCGTTCCACATCTGTCTATCCATCTGGCCCCACTACCATATAGATGTTACCTACTACAGTTTCAATTCGTGACTCACAGCCAGCTGGACTTTCCCATTCAAAGTCACCTCATCCTGTCAATCAAGAAAAAAAAAATATGAAGACATGTCCACATGGCCTTCAGAATATTTTCAAGATTCTCAGGACTCATGAACAATCAGGATCCTAGTACAAACATCTTTATGAAAAGATAGACTCGGATGACTCAGATTACAACAACTTTAATCTCTCTCCCAGTCATCATAATTAAAGGGGTCGGCCACATGTTATTTGTATAATTAAAATTTGTAATAATGTAACCTTTTTTTTTTTTTTTCTGCATGTAATAATAATCTCCTCAATTATAAAAGAGGACTAGTGTGTATCGAAGGCAGAGTTGTCTTATACTATTTGCTTATTATCTGATATAATCTGATCATGATTCATATTTTAGTTATTAATAATGTTTCAAAAGGATTTTCGCCATAAATAAGCCTTTGATGAATATTGTGATTTTGTTGGCATTTGATATGAGAAATTTTATTAGTAATCTTAAGAAAGTACCATAAGAAGAAGATTTATAACATGATTCTAAATTCGAAAAACGAGTTGATAGTGAATGGTAGCAGCTTGAATCTTATTAAGAAGAAGAAATATGATCAGCACCAGGAAGTTGAACTTGAATCTTAAAAATTGTGCCAATGATTACGTGCTCATTTTTAAGTTAATTTTTCTTTATTTTGCCTTTTGTATTCCCCTCCGTGTGACTCTATTTTACACAAGAAACAAGAGAATTAAAAAAAAAAAAAAAAGTTTGAAGATCGGTTAAGATGGAATTTTCAATTTTTTTTTAAAAAAAAAATCTTGTGTGAAAGGGAAAAAAGAAAAAAAAAAATCAGAACTGTTCAAGGACCACAACAATGCGACATATTTGCCCTTCAATTAGAAGCTGGCGGAGCTCATAACATATTTCTTTAAATACAGATCCCATACATGGCATAAACAACTTAATCTATATCGCTACAAATAAGAAAGAACCAATGCAAATGCCATAAACAGCTGAACCCGTGTGAGAAAAAAGTAGCATTTGGTAGAATTCACTGATTCGAAACAAACTCCTAATTTATCATTATCATAAACCCTCCAACCAGACACCCTCCCTTGATCCAACAAGATACCTTAGTGCACACCATGACATATTTCAGCGTTAATTGCATTTTTCCCTGGACAAAATACCCAGGATTGATTTTCCACTCTCCAATGCTTATAAAAAAAAAAAAAAACCAGACACCTTGCTGCATCAAAATATTTGTGCATGCATGAAAATAAAGTATCAGGTTGCTAAATAAGTAGAGCCCCTTAAATTAAAAGATTTCGGTACATCAACTACCGAAGTGTCAACAGTAAAGTAAAAAAGAGAAATTCAAAGTGTTACAGTCTCCTAAGAAAAGAGCAGAGATTTAAAGAGAGATTTCGCCACTGTCTGCAATCACAACCTTGCTCTTAGGTGTGCCACTCTGATTTCCTTCAGCTTCAATTTTATAAATCACATCCATTCCAGAAATCACCTTTCCAAATACAACATGTTTGCCATCCAACCTGTATATAATTGGGAAAGTTAGGCAAAGCAAGATCCCACATCAGAAATTGCAAACATGAACTTGTAGTTACCAGCTAGTTGTCACAGTTGTGATGAAGAATTGCGAACCATTTGTGTCACGACCAGCATTTGCCATCGATAAAAGCCCTACAAACAAACAATTTATAGTTTATTCACCCCAGAGTTTGGATGATAATGTCATTTGAGGGAAACTATCCTGGCTACTTGATATAATTAAATACAAATCCTACCAGGTCCAGTGTGCTTCAGCTTGAAATTCTCATCAGCAAACTTCTCTCCGTAAATTGATTCTCCACCTCTTCCATCACCAAGTGTAAAATCACCCCCTTGAATCATAAAGCTGGGAATGATCCTATGGAATACGCTTCCCTTAAAATGAAGTGGTTTCCCACTCTTTCCAACACCTTTTTCCCCTGCAATGGAGAAAAGCAATGTGATATAAAATCAGCTTTTTACAAAGTTAATCACAATGATCTGAAAACAAGATCAAGGAGTCATTCCATGATGGGTTTAACCATATTCCACATATATTTATCTTTGATGTCTCCAAACAAATTGTCCCAAATTAAAATTCACTTAATAAACATGAAGTCAATAACCATTTGTTCATGCAAAATCAATCACAGCTTACCTGTACACAGTGCTCGGAAATTTTCTGCAAACAAAACATATGAATTCATTAGTACCATTCTAAATCCAGGATCAAAGGAAGCAATATATTCAACCCACCATAAACACTACCATACCTGCAGTTTTAGGAACTGCCTTCCCAAAGAGACCCATGACAACACGACCTGAATAACATAGCACCAATATTTGAGGACAAAATTGAGTGAAACACATACAAAGAGAAAAAGAAAAGCCAACATATTGCTTCTACCAAAAAGTCTAAACACAAACTATTGATAGAATTCTCAAATATACCTTTGGATGAACATAGAATTTAAATTAAAACATGAAATAGATTTAGCAAATTGTACTATATATAGCACCAAAACGATAATTGGTCGGTAAAAATCAAAGCTTTTCACCCACAAAGCATTCAAGTAAGAGAAGTGAAACATACCGGCAGGTTTTCCAGCAATCTCAACATCAAAGTAAACTTTATGGGTTATCTCTTTCAAATCTTCTTTGGACTTCTTCGCCTATTAAAAAAAAAAAGTAATTCGAAAAAGTTATAAAATGCTCTAATCAAACACAAAAAAGAAAATTATTTCAGAAATCATAAAAAAAAAAAAAATTAATAGAATCAATAAAGAAATAGAATCAATCTCAGTATCTGAAGAAAGGAATAGAATTGATAATCCATTTGAATTGGAGAATCAAACATTAAGCTTATAGATAGATCCAGATGCTGAAACAAGATTCAATATGGTTATGGATCAAATCTTAGAGAGATCAGTGAGAATAGGGTTGTCTTTACCTGAGTAAGAGTTAGGGTTCCAAAGAGAAAAAGGGTGGATAACAGAGCTAGCGTAAGCAACCTTGATCTCGCCATCGTCGTCTTCCACTCTCAGATTCTCACTCACTTGGGTTTAGTCAAGTGCATTAGCTAACGCGAT
>CATKHJ010242510.1:0-10660 GCA_949750685.1 Vernicia montana
ATCCAAAAGATTATATAATCAAATCCAACCAAGTTAAGTATTTGAACATAATGATATGGCTAAGACAGTATGCTTGGGACGTGGTTCATGTGGAAGTTGATTGTTTGCAATTGGTGCAGCGAGTTCAGAGTAAGAAAATGGATCTAACTTGGTCATTGGCAGCCATATCCATATACATAACTGAGTTGAAATCTTTGAATTCAGGCCTTTGCATTTGAATATCTACCATCTACCTTTATTATTGGGTTGGTCATTGCTTGACTTCAACTTGCTTTAGTTTGGAGTTGCATTTATAATATCAGTCAAATAATAAGAAATCTTTATTGACAAATATTTTTATAATACCAATCTATAATATTGATAGATAAAATTACCCTTATTAATTTTTCATATTCCCTAAATTAAATATTTATTATTATTATTATTATTACTATTGCATAAGAAAATCTTATTATAATAGGATTTACATTTTATTATTATTATTATTATTATTATTATTATTATTGCATAAGAAAATTTTATATAGTAGGATTTAAATTTATTTTATAATTTCCTATAAAAAGAACTCGTTCATCAAAGTTTTACATTATTTATTAAATTTTAAAAGTTTGTTGGATTTTTCACATATCATTTTCATTTAAAAAAATTATCACGTACAAGGCACTGTTTTAAAAACTAGTAATAATAAAGATATAAAGAGATCATATAAGAGTGAGAAATTAATGTTATATAACTTTTTTTTTTATCTTAATTAAATTCTAATTAATAGGAGGTTTGAATTCAAAATTTTTTATAATATTAGATATTACTTTAGTATTATTAAATTAAAATTGATTAATCAAAATCATGTTATGTAGCTAATTTAATAGACAGGAAAAAACTTAATAATGGGAAAAATTAGATATGGTAATATGCAAGTAGATCACTACAATTTCACTGAGCTTTGTCTCTTAACATCAATAATAGATTATGATTTTTTCTTCTTGGATATTATTAGATTGATGTCTTGATTGTTTGTCTTTTATTTCTGCCTGGGTTTCAACCACAAGAAGTTATAGTACGTGTTGGATAAGTACAATCACATAGTAAGAGTTTTTAGCCAAAAGTATTTGCAACTTTGTAAAGATGGCTTCATTTCTGTTTTTATTTGAAAATTTTTGGGAAAAAGTTGTTCCAAATATTATGCAGTCAGTGACCATCCAACCCAATTTAGGGGCAATGCTATCCTATTTATTTGTTTATTTTTCAAAATTATATATTGAGATATTTCTTTTTTTATAAATATACATATTTTGCTCTTAAGAAATTTCAAACATTTAATAAATGAAAACTACTACTAATTGTAGTAATTCCATGTTTTTAATATGGTAGTAAGGCTACATTTGTTTTTTGGAAAATATTTTATATATTTTTTGATATTTGGAACAATTCGGAAAATTAGTCAATGAAAAATTAAGTCATTTTTAAGAAAAATGACTTCCTCTTTTCAAATCGAGAAGTTATTTTTCGCATTTTAACAAACTCATTATAATAAAAGAAAAATATATAAATACAAATTTATTCATTCGCTGATCACTGATACTTACCATCGAAGACCACCGATGATCACCGTCGACATCCGACAATCACCACCGGTCGCCGGTGATCACTAAATTTACCATTTTTTATATTTTTTCTCATATTTAACAATAAAATTTTAAAAATATGAAATTTTTATAAGTTTAAATATGTTTATAATTTTATATATTAAAATTTTTAATATTTTTATCTAATTTTTAATATTGTAACCAAATAACAGAAAATTAGTTTTTTGAAAAATATTTTTTCAGAAAATGTTTTTCTTAAAAAATATTTTTCAAAAACAAGTTATTTTTTACGAAACAAACAAAGTCTAAGGAGCAAAATTAAGATTAATACATTGAAGGGAATTTTAGGACTTTAGGGTTGACAATGACAAAATTCACTTCTTGCCTTGTTACCCTTGAACCTTCTCTATCTATAAAAGTTGATTTTTAATTTGATAATTCATTGCTAATGGTGTGAATGATTACTTTTGATTATATAGTTAACAATTAAAAATAGATAAACTAATATAACATTTTTAAAATTTATTGTAATTAATACTTTTAAAGTTTAATCTTTACTTTGTAATTAATGAAAATTATAAAATTTTGGGAGATTAAGTATTTTATAATATAATAATTCAATGATTAAAATAAATTATGGTTTAAAGTTTTAGGTTCAAAGGGTTAAAGTTAAAATGTCAAAAACTTAAGTGCAAAGAAAAATTAATAATTTTATAAATAAAAATTAAAGTATTGGGTTATTAATAAATTTCATGGACTAAAAGTGTTAGTGGTAAATCTCAATAATTGGGGTTTTTTTACTCTTAATAAAGGTAAATCTCAAAAGCGTTATTGTAATTTACTCGTTAAAAATTATATATGCTTACAAAAATAATTTTCTTATTTAGCGGTTGTTAATTTGATATCATTTATATTTTCTTATACAAAATCAATAAAAATTATTTTTTGTGATTTTCTCTTATTCTGATAATTTATATATAAATTTCAAAAACAACAACCATAGGTGCTTACTTGAGTGTGTTCTGAAAACTATTCAAAATTGAAAATAACAGTAGAATGGAAGATGTGTTCTGAAAATTTGCATGTTGTACAACTTACTTGATCAGTGTATTGTAATTTCATGGTTGTTGAGGCTTAAGGGCAAAATGCTTTTATGTTTTAATAATTTTTGCCTTAAAATAAATGAATTGTTGTAAATCCGCTTATTAGCACAATAAATCGAATACAATAATAAAAATTGTTAAGCAATTGTAAAAAAGAGAGAACATGCTGATGTGACAGGAGCTGTATTTATTGGTTGTATTTTAGAATTAGTTAGGTAGTTTGTTAGCTACTTAGTTACAAATTAATTACAACTTTCTCTTCTAGTTTCTTTTCTTTCTCTCACTACAGCTGTATATAAACACTCTTGTATCTGTTCTTTGGATTGAGGATTTGAGGAATTCATTTTTTCATTCATTTCATTTTATCACATGGTATCAGAGCTGAAAGTTTAGATCTAGTTTCTCTCTTTCTTTTGATGATTATTTTGATTGTTCTTATTTTTCTTCTCTTCGAAGCTTCTGAGTTTTTTCAATGGCGCTTGTAACATATCTAAACCCTAATGATTATCCATCTTCACCCTATTATCTTTACCATTCAGAGAATCATAGCTCTATTGTAGTTGTTCCAGAGCTCACACCTACAAACTTTTCTTCATGTAAGAGATCGTTCCTTTTTGCTCTGTCCATAAGAAATAAACAGGGTTTTCTGGATGGAACCATAGCTAAACCTATTGCTGATAATAATCTTTATCTACCTTAGGTTCAATGTAACAATCTGTTGGTTTCTTGGCTTCTTCGATCAATTTCTCCTTCAATTGCATCAACAGTCTTTTACATAGAAGAGGCAAGCAAGATCTGGCAAAAGCTAAACTAGAGATTTTCACAGCCAGATGAGTCTAGGATCTGTCATCTACATAATCTGTTATGTTCAATTTCACAAGGAACTAAGTCAATTGATGCTTATTTTACATAACTCAATGGTATTTGGGAGGAGTTAAGGAGTATCAGGCCTTTACCCCACTGTTCATATGGAAAATGTAATGACAATTGCTTTTAGAAGTTTGTTGATTCAGCTTATAAGGATTTTGTTTTTAAATTCCTCAATGGTCTTAATGAATCTTATCAAGCAGTTAGATCACATATAATCATCATGAAGCCTTTTCTGTTTATGGATCAAGTATACAATATGGTTTTGAGAGAAGAAACACAAAGGAGTATGCTTCTGCAGACACAGAGTTTTAATGATGGAGTGGTTATGGTTGTCAAGAAGAATCAGAATAGTAAGAAAGTGTGTTACCATTGTGGCAAACCTAGTCACATTAAGGAGAAGTGTTTTAGGTTAATTGGATTTCCTCCAGATTTTAAGTTCAAGCCAAGGACTCAAACTCAAGGAACTACTAAAGCAGCTAATCAAATTTCAGTTACTCAGATTGAAAATGAAAGTGTCAATGTTGTTACTAGTTCTCTTAAAGATATTAATCTCTCCAAGGAACAGGTTCAGAAGCTCTTGTCTCTCTTGAATGATCAAAATTCTATTGGTAATATTCCTTCATCTTCATCTTCAACACATCTAGCTAATTTTGCAAGTAATGAATCTTCTGTTTTTTCTATTGTCAATGCTGATAAGTTTTAGAAACTTTTGTTTACCAAATTTACTGAGTCTCCTTGGATTGTTGATACTGGAGCTAAGGCTGAGTACGTGATTCGGAGATACTGAACCGTACTGAAAATATTCATAACCGAAAAATATCCATTGACCGTTTGACTTTCTCCGAACCGAACCGTCCTGATTTTTTTTTTGGTACGGTTCTGGAGATTAGTAATTATCCATACCGAGAACCGTACCAAACCGAAACTAGAACCGATTTAAAGGGTTCTTTATATATATACACACACACACACACACACACACACACACACACACACACACACACACACACACACACACACTTTGATATTGAATTAACAACACATTTGAAGAAATTCAATAATGTATAAGTAAAATTTAATTTTTATTAATTATAAAATTTTATTTTCAAATTAGTAATTGCAATATATATATATACACACACACTTTGATATTAAATTAGCAATACATTCAATGAAATTGAATAATATATAAGTAAAATTTAATTTTTAATTATTTAAAAATAGAAAATATCCGAATCTCCGTTTTGTCCCGTTCCATATCGAACCGATATGGAGATTTTTCCTTACAGTTCGGTTCCGAAGATCCCATTTTGAAAATCTCTTAAATTCGGTTTGGTTCCAGAAATTTTCAAATCTCCGGATTCCCCCGAACTGTGCTTAACCCTAACTGGAGCAACATATCATATAATTTGTTCTATGGATTTCTTTGATTCCTGTGTTTTAGTCAGTAATTTCTTTGTCCAATTACCTAATGGCATTTGTGTTCAAGTGTCTCATGTTGGAACTGTTACTCTGAATCCATTCTTAACTCTTCATAATGTTCTGCTTGTACCTTCATTCATTTTTAATTTTCTCTCAATCAGTAACCCTTCTTAATACTCATTTGTGTTTCATTTTCATCCTTCATTACTGTTTCATCCAAGTCCACTCATCATGGATGACGATTGGACCGGCTGAAATGAAAGATGGGATATTTTACTTGCAGCAAGGCTTCAATTCACAAAAACACAAGAATAAAGCCTGTCAAACCAGTTCAGTGTGCATGGTATCCATTGATACATGGCACCATAGGTTAGGACATATCCCAATGAATACAATTTCTTCTTTTATTCCTGATGTATCTAGCAAAGAGTCACCCATTTGTACTACTTGTCCTAGAGCAAAACAAAAGAGACCTTCATTTCCTGTACATATCAATAAGAGCAAAGCATTGTTTGAAATTCTTCTTGTTGATGTGTGGGGTCCATATTCATAGCTAGATATTCATGGCAATCATTACTTTCTTACTTTAGTAGATGATTTCTCAAAGGCAATTTGGGTATTTCTTATGAAACACAAATCAAATGTTTCACACATTTTGCCTCAGTTTTATCAATTTGTTCTTACCCAATTTCACACCAAAATACAAATTATCATATCAGATAATGGAAAGGAGTTCTCAATACCTTCATTTTATAATTCTAATGGAATTATCCATCAAACCTCTTGCCCCTATACTCCATAGCAAAATGGAGTAGCTGAAAGGAAACATCAGCATATTGTTAACATTGCTAAATCTTTATTGTTTCATTCTTCTTTACCTATTAAATTTTGGGGAGATGTAGTCTTGACAGCTGTGTATCTCATTAACCAAACCCCTACATCTGTTCTCAATGGTAAAACACCCTATGAACTACTTTTTTTATCAACCACCCTCATATTTGCTCCTCATATCATTTGGTTGTTTAACCTTTGCTGTGGATTTATCCCATTACAGAAAGAAGTTTGACTCCAGGTTCAAGAAGTGCATTTTTCTAGGTTATTCTCCTAATGTCAAGGGTTATAAATTGTATGACCTTGATACTCACACTGTTTTTAATTCTAGGGATGTTGAATTTCATGAAAATGTTTTTCCTTTTATGTCTTCTAAGTCTTACAATTCTCAGTCATTAGTTTTGTCTCAGTTTGTATTTCCTATAATTCCAAGTTTTGTTTCAAATCAGTCTTTATTTAGTCATATTCACACTGATGTCTCACCTGCATTATCCAATTCTGAATTACCTTTAGTTTCACCTAGTCTTGTTTATAATAGTTCAGAAACTAATATAGTCATACCAATATCAAATCTTCCTGTAATTGAGTCTCCATTACCTACTATCTTAGAATTTGTAATTGAGTCTGCTACTGATACATGTTTTGCATCAGTTACTGAATCACCAATCATTAATGATTCAGATTCCTCTCTACCAATCATTCATAATCCTACTAATTCTTCACTTACTGAATTACCAATTCAATCAAAATTTTCACATTCTTCATCTCAATTAGATCCATCTATTCCTTCTACCTTAATCAGAAAGAGTTCCAGAATTCCCAAGCTTCCTACTTATCTTCAGGATTATCATGTTCAACTCAAGAATAAATCTCATTCTTCAAATTCTAACATTTCTTCTGTTACTAGTCATCCAATTCAGCATTACTTGTCTTATGATCGTCTTTCTTCTTCTTATAAAAATTTTGTTTTCTCAATTACATCTTCTTTTGAACCATCTACTTATGAGCAAGCCAGTAATTTTGATCATTGGAATGAAGCCATGAAATCTGAACTTGCTGCTTTGGAAGCCAATCAAACTTGGCAAATTGTTCCTTTTCCTGCAAATATGAAAGCTATAAGCTACAAATGGGTCTATAAAACTAAATATCACTCTGATAGTACTATTGAAAGGCACAAGGCTAGAGTGGTTGCTAAAGGATACAACCAAAGAGAAGGGTTTGATTATCAAGAGACTTTCAGCCCTGTTGTGAAACATACTACTGTGAGGATGTTTTTGTCTTTGACAATAATTAAAGGTTGGCATCTTGCTCAACTTGATGTCAACAATGCTTTCTTAAATGGGGACTTAGATGAAGATGTTTACATGAAGATTCCTCCTAGTTACCAGCTTCAGGGGGAGAATTTAAGTGAACATGGTAACAGATGTGATAACAAAAGCAAGGGTAAGTTGGTTTGTAATCTTCAGAAGTATTTATATAGGCTGAAACAGGCTTCCAGACAGTGGAATGCCAAATTTACTGATTCTTTGTTGCAACTTGGTTCAAACAGTCAAGATCATATTACTCATTGTTTACAAAATCTACAAATACAAATTTTATAACCCTTATAGTATATGTAGATGATATTGTCATTGCAAGTAATAATGTTTCTCTACTTGAACAGTTGAAGAAGGATTTGAATTCACATTTCAAACTTAAAGATCTTGGAACCTTGAGGTACTTCTTTAGACTTGAAATAACTAGGTCTAAACAAGGCATTTCAATTTGCCAAAGGAAGTATGCACTTGAGCTATTGCAGGAATATAATCAGTTGGGATCAAAACCAAGTAACATCTCTATATAAGTAAATCATAAGTTAACACATTCAGAAGAGGAGCTACTAAAGGATGTTACTAAGTATAGACAGTTGGTTGGTAAATTGATGTACCTTACCTTAACCAGACTAGATATTAGCTATACAATCTATGTACTAACACAATTCATGGACAAACCAACCAGTGTTCATTTACAGACTGCATACAAAGTGTTAAGGTACATTAAAAAGGCTCATGGGCAAGGGATTTTGTTCTCTGGATCTTCAAAACTTCAATTCACAGCCTATTCAGACAATGATTGGGCAAGTTGTAGTGAAACAATAAGGTCATTGACTGGTTTTTGTGTGTTCATAGGAGAATCCTTAATTAGTTGGAAGTCTAAAAAGCAGGCAGAGGTGTCTAGAAGCTCTGCAGAGGCAGAGTATAGGCCTATGGCTTCCATAGTTTGTGAAATAATATGGTTGATATTATTGTTGAAAGACTTTGGTATAGAACACACTCAATCAGTTACTCTATTATGTGATAATGTGTCAGCAATTCAGATTGCCAAAAATCCAGTTTTCCATCAAAGGACAAAGCATATTGAGTTAGATTATCACTTTATTAGAGAAAATGTTCTTTCTAGAATTGTTAAGCTGGAATATTTGAAGACACAAGAACACACAACAAATATTTTTACTAAAGCATTACATCCCAATCAGTTTTGCTATCTCTTAAGCAAGATGAACATACATAATATGTATGTACATCTTGAGGGGGAGTGTAAAGAAGAGAGAACATGCTGATGTGGCAGAAGCGGTATTTATTGGTTGTATTTTTAGAATTAGTTAGGTAGTCTGTTAGCTACTTAATTACAAATTAGTTACAGCTTTCTCTTCTAGTTTCTTTTCTTTGGATTGAGGATTTGAGGAATTCCTTTTTTCATTCATTTCATTTTATCACAGCAATAAAGTAAATAGAAGATCATAGATAGGAGAAAATTATATAGAGAGAAAAAGTATATTCGAAACCCTTATTATTAGATTAATTTTAACTTTCTTTATAAATATAAATAGCTAGGGTTTATGTGTGTACAAAATTATTAAGATAGCCATATATTATAATCTCTCTAAAATATATACTCAAATATATTTAAGTAATATTTACATATAATAATTTATTTAAAAAAGGATTATTATATATATATATATATATATATATATATATATAGCGGTTATGGTTTGCATTTCACCGCTAGCGGATAGTGGTTGTGGATAGCAAATGGGGACCAATTATTTGAGGGCTTTAGGGTCTGTTTAATTGGGGAAAATTATTCCAGTAGAAAATTTTTCAAATGAAAATAGAAAATAAGATTTTATGTTTACTTTGACTATTTTACAAAATTTTTATTAGAAAATTGTTTTCACTGTTTTCATTATTTTAAAAGAAAACTAAAAAATAAATTTAAGATGTTTTCTAAAATTTTATTCATTAATTTTTCTAAGTAAAAATACTATCACTTCACCACCATCACCTCTATCATTATCACCACCACCGCCACCTTCGCCACCACCTCCACCACCATCACCACCTCCACAACCACCACCACCACCACCACCACCATTATCATTGTTGTTAAATGAACAAATTCTCCATATTTTAAAATTGAAAATAATTTTTAAATCATAATAAATAAACATGTTTTCCACTCATTTTTTAGTTTTCTTTTAAAATGAAAACTTTTCATTTTCAATGAAAACATAAAAAAATTTCTATAACTAAACAAACTCTTAGTGTTTCAATTATAATTTTAATTCACCAACTACTAAATTTTCATCTATATAAAAAAATTAATTACACACTTAATTTTTTATTATAAAATTTTCAAAATATTTAAATTTCTTATATTTTAAATTTAATCACACTTTTGTCTATAATATTTTGCAGTCTAATTGTACTCTAGTGTATGGATTATGTTAGATAAATTGAGTTTCAAAATTTTATGTTTTTTTTTTTTATAGAGAGTAAAATTATTAATTTTAAAATAATAAAAATCAAAACATATATATAATCAATGGATTATCCGTTTAAAAGGTTATTATTGTAATCCATCCCACTGAAAAGCTTTGAATTTCCATCCAAATTTTCCACAATTGAAAGGTTTTTATTTATTTATTTATTTTGAGAATGTACAATTGAAAGTTGAAATAGTAGTAAATATTCAATTTCTTTTAAAAGGCATTTGTATTTTGTATAGGTCCATAGTCTAATTGTACTCTATTTAAAATACTAGCAACTAGCTTTTTTTTTATCCATATGTCACATTACTATTAATTTTTCTATAATTTGATTTGATGTAATGAACTAGTAAAATTATATGGCCCCCAAAATATTCAAATTTCATTTTTCTCCTCATAAATTTTATCAATTTCTTTTAATATATATTCATCCCCACAAATATAAGCTTTTTATCTTTTCATTTTTAGTTTCCTTCCCCAATTATTGAAATCTAGCGTCCTGAGTTCACCTCAGAATTTCTCTTTTCCTAGGCACCACTTTCTGTCCTGGAAGCAGTGTGTCTGCTGGATGATCAAAAGACTGCCAAACAGTTATTATTGGCATGATGTAGCACAAGGTTAGGTTTCCTGTTTCCTTCATCTTTAACAAGAACATAAAGATGGAGTATCAGAAATGAGCACATCAGGGGTGAGAGGCGAAATGCGGTGACCGAAAGGTTTAGGTGGCAGAACACATGATTAACAGTTATTCTCAACCTTCAAAAATTGATGAAGCAAAACAGGCAAGTGAATTGACTAATATTAAAGCACCTAACCCAACCAAAAGTCCAAACTATACTAAAACATATCATTATTGTATATTTGAACAAATGTAGGACCTTTGACCTGTGTAACTTAAGACATTGTTCAAGCCTTCAAGGAATACATAGATATTCAACTAAAAGAATGCCAGGAGACAGCAAAGTGGATGCTGTCTTGTCATTTTTCTTAGAAGAATTTATGTTTGGTTAATAATGGTTATTTCAGTTATTTTGCAG
>CATKHJ010242583.1:0-13653 GCA_949750685.1 Vernicia montana
AACAATTTCAAAGAAAAAGAAGAAGAAGAAAAATCGAGCTTCACTATTTTGAAAAAAAAAAAAAGATTCAGTATTCAGCAGAAAAAGAAGAAGAAGAAGATCGAGCATCAATAAAAAGAAGAAGAAGAAAAAGAAGAAGAATGTGTTGTTTTTAAATTAAACAGCGTGTTTTTTTTTTTTTTTTTAATAAAACGGTGAGTTTTGGATCTGGGTCCATAATATAAATTGCCCTAACTTTGTTGAATGTGTAGATAGGGCGGCTTGTCTTGATAGGAAATTAATTCCCTCTATGAAGAATGTCGAGAATAATCTAGCTCTTGAACCTTCTAATGCTGCCTGTGGGCCCGATCTCATAATTGATCATAATAACCATGAAATCACCAAAATGCTTAGTTCTTCTGCTGGTATTGAACCGGATACTGCCCCTTTTGGGCTAAGGCCCAAAGGTTTTTCTTGTCCGGTGATCACAGACGTGGGCGTGGGCCTTATTTGCAATCAACTATTTCCGGAAGTTGATGTGGGTAATGCTTTTCCTAATTCTAGTTTGGTGCATCAATCTACCATTCCTTCTGATCCCTTTGTTTATGGGAATTCTTCAAAAAAAAGTAAAGAGGAATAAGAGAAAGATTAAATGTGTGTGCATTGCCCTGGGGAACAAATTACCAAGCCGTATATCTCTTTCCAAATTTAAAGCCTCCAAATCGAAGAGAAAAAGCCGCCTCCTTAGGGGCATGGTAATTTCGGAGAATTGTGTTTGTGATTCCCCTTGCCATGGTGAGTCCATCGCTGATTTTTCTATCTCAGATGGTGGTATTCAAAATATGAACAACAAGCTTCTAGAGGAAGACCCATGTCAATCTGGCAGTAATTCTGGTTCTAATCAAGAGGCGATTCAAACTCTAGAAGTGGGGAAAAGTTTGGGTATGGTTGTGCGAGGTAATTCTAAATCTATTTTGCAATATCTCGAGGCTATGCATGTTAGAGAGGGAGATGGGTTGAATCTTGAAATTGGCAGTGATGGTCCATTGGATGAGTAAGGTGGAGTTGGAAACACTTAATGCTCTAAGGCTTTACTGTGATGTAAGGTTTGTTTTTTTCTTCTTATGAATTTTCTTTCATGGAATGTAAGGGGCCTGGGTTCTAAGGTTAAAAGATGAGCAGTGGGTTCATGGATCAAGAGAAAGAATATTGGGTTTCTAATGCCACAGGAATCAAAATTGGAGAGGGTGGATGATCGAATTCTTAAGCAAGTTTGGGGGTCGGCTGATTTTGATTGGGTATTTTCCCCCTTTTTAGGGGCCAGTGGAGGTATCATTATCTCATGGGATAAAGGTTTTTTGACAGCATGTAACTCTAGAATCTAGCAGCATTGGATTGTGGTTTTGAGGGTGAACTACTGGATTCAAATTTCCCTTGTTCTATCATATCGGTCTATGGTCCCTTAGCTAGTAGTGATCAAGACCCTCTTTGGCAAGAGTTGGAAGCATATGTATCAAATATTCAGTCTCCCTTCATCATAGCACGTGACTTCAATGCCACCCTTAAATCTGAGGATCACCCTCCAGCTTCAGGTAGTGGTATTTCAAAATCATTTCTTGCATTTGTTAACTCTGTGGGTGTTTATGATCTTCCTCTTGTATGAGTAAAATACACCTAGGCAAATCAGTTAAATATGAGTCGATTGGATCATTTTCTTGTGAGCTCGGAGTGGATATTGAAATTCCCTGACATGAAACAATGGGGATTGAGCAAAGGGTTATCTGATCATAACCCAATTTATCTTGAGATGCAGCAGCTCAATTGGGGTCCCCGTCCTTTCAAATTTCTAAATTGTTGGCTTAGCCACCCTGGCTTCCTTAAGCAAGTTAAGTCTTGGTGGGAAAGTTTCAGTTCCATGTCTGATACCTTTCCAAATGTGGGTGTTAAATTGAAAAAGCTTAAAGGCTTACTAGTTAAATGGAACAAGGAGGTTTTCAAGAATCTTGACTCTAAAATTCTGAATTTGGAAGCTGAGATTGGCGATGTGGATAAGCAGCTCGAAGGGACTCATGTTTTGGATGGCTCTCGCTCTAGCCTCTCATCCAAGCGAAGTCTTTTGTGGAAGGAGCTCTGGAGGTGCATGAGGATGCAAGAAAGCTTATGGAGGCAAAAGTCCAGAGCTCTGTGGTGCAAAGAGGGTGATAGAAATACAAAGTTCTTCCACCTAAAGGCAGCAAATAGAGCTCGAAGAAACTATATTGGGTGCATCTCTACTTCTTCTGGTCTAATCTCCAGTGTGGAGGGCATTAAAAAGGAAACAGTTGATTACTTTAAAGGTGTTTTCAATAAAGATACCTTAACTAGGTCTACCCTTATCTCTGATCATTTTAAAAAATTAGAGGCTGATATTGCAGCATCCCTTGAATCGCCCTTTTCACTGGAAGAAATCAAATCAGTAATCTAGTCTTGTGAGGGCTCTAAGGCACCTAGGCCGGATGGCTTCAATTTTGAATTTATCAAGGCTAGCTGGGATTTTATATGGTCGGATATCTTCAATTTAGTTCAATTCTTCTTCACCAATGGTTCTTTCCCTACGACCATGAATTCCTCATTTGTTACACTCATCTTTAAAGTGGCAGGTACTACAGATTTGTCCAAATTCAGGCCTATTAGCCTGTTGAATTGTCTGTACAAGATTATTTCTAAACTTCTTGCCAACAGACTTAAAGCAGTACTCCCATCCCTAATTAGTGAGCAGCAGAGTGCTTTTATGAGTGGTCGCAATATCATGGATGGAGTTTTGATTTCAAATGAGGTAATTCATTCTGTTTTAAAATCCAAGCATGAGGGAGTGTTATTCAAAATAGATTTTCAGAAGGCTTTCGATAGTGTCAATTGGGAATACCTTGATTCGGTAATGTGCCAAATAATTTTTGGGTCTAAATGGAGATCTTGGATTAAATTTTGTATCTCTACTGCTAATATTTCAGTTCTCATCAATGGTTGTCCCTCCGAAGAATTCAGAATTGAAAAAGGCCTGTGGTAGGGTGACCCGCTGTCTCCTTTCCCTTTCCTTCTTGCAGCAGAAGGCTTGTCTGCCATGACATCTAAAGCACTACAATCAGGTCTTATTTCTGGTCTTTCAGCTTCGGTGGGGGGTGAGGTGATTTCATATTTGCAGTATGCGGATGATACAATATTCTTTTCTAAAGTGGATGATTCAAGCTTGCAAATATCAAACATATCTTAAAATGCTTTGCTCTTATTTCTGGTCTCAAGATCAACTTCTCAAAGAGTTCGATTATTGGCATCAATATGGATGAGGTGAAAATAGAGCACTTTGCTAGTATCTTGAATTGCGGCTCTGTTGTCTTACCTTTCAATTATTTGGGGCTACCGTTGGGTGTCAATCCACGGAAGAAAAATATTTGGGATCCTGTAGTCCAAAAAATTAGCAGGTTGGAAATGCAAAGTTTCTTTCTTTTGGTGGGCGGCTCACTCTTATTAAAGCATCCCTTATTAACCTTCCCCTTTATTACATGTCTTTATTTAAAATTCCTTCGGGGGTGGCAAATAAAATCAGTGCTCTACTGCGAAGATTTTTTTAGGGAGGCTCGACGGAGAAAAAGAAAATCCATGCTGTCAAATGGGAATTGATTGAAAAATCAAAAAAACTTGGTGGCTTAGGCATTGGATCTATCCTTCATAAAAATAAGAGTCTGCTATTCAAATGGTTTATGGAAGCTATGTCAAAAATCAGGTGATCTATGGCAACGTATAATATGTGATAAGTACCAAATCAGTACTTCCTTTTGGTCGTCAAATGACATTCCCAACTCTGCCTCGGCTATTTGGAAACATATATGGAATCAGAAATTTGCCCTCCTTTTGTTGGTAGCATATAGGTCCTTGTTGGTAGTGGGAACTCGTGCTTCTTTTGGACCGATCCCTGGGTACTTGATTCTCCTTTAAAATCTCAGTTCCCTCGGCTATTCTCCCTCTCTCTTGATTAGCATTATAAAATCTGTGAGATGGGCATTTGGGATGGTGTAGAATGGGTGTGGTGTCTCCGCTGGAAAAGGGAGTTAAGGGAATGGGAAAATGCTCAAAGGGTCTCCCTCCTTCAATTGATTTCACAATTCCCTTTTAGTCAAAATAAAGAGGATAAAATCAATTGGAAATTCAATCCCTCTGGTATTTATATAGTAAAATCGGCTTGTGATACTCAATAAGATGTTGGTACCTTTAGAGGCTCAAACATAGTTTCGGGTATATGGAAAGGTTGGGTGCCTCCTAAGGTGGAAGTCTTCCTGTGGCTTTGCCTTTGGGGAAAATTGAATACGTGAGCCTCTTTTTTGACTAAGGGGTTGATTAGCCAACAGGATAGCCTCTGTCCCTTTTGCTCATTGCATGTAGAAGAAATTGACCATTTATTCCTGCATTGTCATATGGTATATGCTGTTTGGTGTAAGGTCTTAAAATGGTGGAATCTAGCCTGGGTCTGCCCACAATCAATTGCTATGGTTTATTCCTCATGGAAATGGTTAGTGGAGGGATATACTCAAAGGAAAATTTGGTTCATTATTTTCTGCTCTGTCACTTGAACCATTTGGTTAGAAAGAAATAATCTTATTTTCAATGGGATTTCTGTAAATGAAGAGAAGTTTTTCTTTCTAATTCTCCACCGAGCAGCTGAATGGTTCAAAGCCTGTTCTCAAATTGACCTCCTCTCATCTCAGAATCCCCTTATTTCAGCAGACGCAATTAAACTTTATCACCCCCATCCCTCTTTTAGAAAGCCTTCTCTATGCTGGTCCCCACCTGTAGCCCCCTTCTTGAAATGGAATGTAGATGGTTCTTCCTTAGGCAAACATGGTCAATCAGGTATTGGTGGTGTTCTTCGTGACCATTGTGGATTGGTTAGGTGTGTTTTCTCAATCTGTTGTGGGATAATGGAGTCTAATGAAGCTGAAGTCAGGGCCATTGTCAAAGCTCTAGAGTTGTCAGTATCTGAGCCTAATATGTGTTCTAATTTGCAAATAGAATTTGATTCTTAAATGTTGTTGGCTGGCTAACAAAAAATGCAGGGAAAAGACCATGGCGGATGCATTCAATTTTTAACAACATTGATAATTACTTGCGGAGGCTCGATAGTGTGGAATTCCTGCATACCCCAAGAGAAAGGAATTTTTTTGCTGATGGGCTTGCGAAGCAGGGGGTGCAACGGAATGAGGATTTCATAGCTTGGATTTGATTACTAACTTCCTTGAGTGGTTTGGGTGCTCCAATGTTTCTTTCCCATGTTGAGCTGCTATTTCTTTACTCTACTGAGGTGTAGTCTAAATGAAGGGGGCCTTCGACTTTCATAGTTGAGCACAATAAGCCTTTGGTTGGATTACTGTTTGGGGCAATTGAATAAGGTTGAGTCTAGAGTGAAATGCATTGTCATTTGTTGTAATTCTCGGTTTTTAAGCCTTTGGTTGGGTTTCATTTGTTTATTCTTTCAGATTATATGGGGTCTACGTTGGTGTCTTCTTTGTTTTTTTTTTGCTATAGCATGAAGTTTGTCCTTGCTGTTGTAATGTTGTATCTTAGTACTAGGTGGGATTTTTCATCATTTTGGGCTTCTTGCCCAATTTGGTTTTTCCCCTTTATCTCATAATAAAATTAATCAGCTTATCAAAAAAAAAAAAAATAAAAGAATAAAAGAATTCATTAAATGGAAGCAAAATATCCAAATAAAAGAAAATGAAATCAACGATCTAAAAGGCAGAGTATCCATCCTCATTTTGATTTAGATAAGGGACAATCATAAAATGGGCAGCTTGCTAACTTGTCCTAACTGCGGACAAGTTAGCAGCCCCAAATATATACAGAGTAAGTTCTTTTCTTTATATATATATATATATATATATATAAAAGGTGCTTTTCATATAAAAGGAAAGTACCTTAAAAGAAACACATACATAAGGTTCTTAAAAAGAAAGTACCTTAAAAGAAAAGAACCTTATGCATGTGTATATATACATATATAAGAGAAAGTACCTTATGCATGTGTATATATACATATATAAGAGAAAAGTACCTTTTATATGAAAAGTACCTTTTATATATATATATATATAAAAGGTTCTTTCTTTTAAGGTATTTTTCTTTTAAGAACCTTATGTATGTGTATAAGAACATACATAAGGTTCTTAAAAGAAAAATACCTTAAAAGAAAAGTACCTTTTATATATATATATATATATATATATATAATTCAATCCCTCAGTTAAATCCCGTATATCATTTTAAGGAATGACAACACAAGTGACAAAGGTTTTAAAGGTGGTCAAGGTCCAAATTACTTTTTTTCCAACCAACAACCACCATAAAGAAATTAGTTGAAAAAATGAGTCTAACCTCATTCATTCAACTCAGGTGATAATCATACCTACCATGATTATAATTTATTCACTGATTTGTCCTCTTGATAATAAATCAAAATAAAAAATAGAAATTCAAGGCTGTATATGTCCCACTACCATTGACACCACAATTCAATCATGTAAACTTTGACCAACCCAATCTCTGTCTATATTAAATAGTTGCAATTTCACCATTTTAATTTCTCAAGATGGAATGGGATCACCAGTTTGGAAATTATGGGACCTTTCTTTGATGGGTTGTTATTACTGCATACCAAATTAGGGCAGGGTAGGTCAGAGAGAATGTCTTGCTTTGATGATTTTCAAGTTTTGGTAGTTTATACCAGGACAATATAAATTGCCAATAGAGATCTAATAATATAGCAATAGATCAAAGCAAGGAAATATTTCTGCATATAAAAGGATTTATAGAAAAACAAATGTTGAAAATGGTGCTAAACCCACCCAAATAGGATTCTGATTCCCATGAATAAAACCCAAGTCCAATGCACAAGATTTTCATGTTGTTAAATTAAGACTAGTTTCTTTGATTCAACCAATAGTTCACAATGCACAAAGAATAACTACGGGGTGAACATATCACAGTGGAAAGGATTAACAGGAAAAAGGGGGAAAAAAGACAGAGACACACTCAAGCCTAAACATGAACTAACGCAAAATTGAAGAATAGCAACGGTGAAAATCTCATATTGCAAGATTAACAAAATACAAACTGATTTCTCAACTTCAACAACTAAATAGTTCATAAATTACCTTGTTAAACATATAGCTGAAAGAATCTTGACATCATCAACTGATCAAGAATGAAACGAGTAGAAAGAGTGAGATAAATGCATAAAAAATAAGGAAAAAATTATTATTTATAGAAATAAAAGGAGGATAGATCGATTACTGAAAGCAATTAAAAAGAGAAGGGGAAAAAAAAAGAAGGATCATGAATGGGTAATCACCTGTTACAAATCAAAGGTTAAGGTTCAGATGAAAACGGAAGAGAGAGATCACATAAGATAGATGAGTAATGAAGATGGGAGAATTAATAAGGGTAGTATCGTAATGTATAATAAATCCCTCTATTTCTCTCCATTTTCTCCCCAAATCAGCAAGGCCCACACACTAGGAATACACGATTTTTGAGGAGAAAATAAAAATTATTTTTCTATCTCCATGATTTTTCTTGATTTCTCAAACAGTGAAAAATCAATTTTCTTCCCTACTTTCCCTTTTCCTTTTTTTATTCTCCCTGTTTTCCTCTCTCCCAAACAGAGTGTTTGGGAAATGTATTAATTTAACAAATAATCAATAATTAAAAAAGGATAAAGCACTATTTAATCCCTGAGATTTGCTTTAAATAATGACTTCGTTCCTGCAGTTTGAAAAAGTCAATATTTAGTCCCTGAAATTTAATTATGTTACATTAAGTGGTTCTTCTGTTACTTTTTCCGTTAAAATTTTGTGAAAAGTTTAAAATGTCCCTCATTTGCAATTAAATTTTCTATTTCAATCATTTCTCACATTCAAATCAAATTAAACCCAAAAACCACTCTTTCTCTCTCTACAAATTAGACTCAATCAACAAATTAATCAAAATTAAATTTACATATTAAACTAAAATACCCACTCATTTTTTCTAATGCTAAAAACTTTTTTTTTCTCTTTATTTTTTGACTTTTCTATGCTTGCTTATCGGTGGGTTGTAATTTATTTTGGTGGTTTTGCACTTTTGCTCATGTTCTTTTTTTTATTCAGTTCTTTATTGTGTATCTGTTTATTGGGTTTTATTATTATTATTGATCCTTTTTTAATTTAATATTTTGTTAGGTTTTTCAATTGGCTGTAAGTTATATCTTATGTTTTAAATTATAAACTTTCTATGATTTTTATGGTTCCTATGGTTTCAGTAGCATAGCTAATACTTGGCAACTATCATGAACTAATACTTGTGTAAACAAGAAATTAAAAATTCAATTTCTTGGAAAATAGAGGATATGAAAATTTTATCATTATGACAATTTTGCTTGGAGTAATGTTTACAAATGTATAATGAAAGCATTATGATAACAGTACTTCAATATTACAATGATTAATTATTTCGAATCAACATTTTTTAAAGTAAAGCTTCAAAGATTGAAAAATTATTCACAAAAATTACGCCTAGCAGATCCTTAATTGGGACATTATGTCCTCTTCGAAGTACTGAACAACCCCATATAACTCATTCCTTTGATCTCCAACCCAAGGTTTTTCCCATGTAACAATCTTGCATTAAGTCCTTGGTCATTTAAAATTAGAAACAGAATCAAAACCCTTCCCAACGACAACCCCTCAACAAATTAATAGAAAAATGAGAGAATTTTCCAATAAATTGATCCATCAAAAAACAAAAGCAAGCAACCCACATAAACAAACCAGCACCAACAGGTCGCACCGGTGATGATAATGACTATGAATGGTGCTGATTTGGACTTGTGGTTTCGCCGTTGTGGTATCACTGTCAGCGGATGGTGGAGAAGGGTCGAGACGAGCAACAGCGTCCTTGGCTCAGCGAATGATCTTCTCAATTTCATCGTCTTCACCATGGCTGCCACCACCACAATCTGGATCGAATATAGAAGCAGCAGCAGCAGCAGGTGGTACTAATAGAGGAGGAAGAAGAAGCTTTAAGAGCTACAATCTTGAATTTGAATGGCCTTTGGTGCTGGTACTTGATGTTTTTGAGATTTAGATTATGGTTATTGTGGAGAAATTGGAGAAAATTGGAGGATTTGGGGTTGAAATTTGTAGTTGGAAAGCTTGAGACAATTGTTTTTGTTTTGTGCATAAGAGTAGATATTGAGATTTTTGAGGTTTTTTTTTTTTTTTTTTTTTAAATCATTGAGATTTTGGAGATAATTGTTGTGTTTTATATTTGATTTTGGTTCAAAATGGAGTTAAAAAGAAATTGCACAGATTTGATTTTGGTATTGAAGTGGGTGGAGGGAGAGGGTACTTTAAGAATTAAAAATATATATTTTTTTTAATTTTTTTAACAGAAAAATGAGAAAAAATTTGACTAAAAAACTATTTAATATAACGGAATCAAATCTTAAGGATTAAAGAGTGACTTTTTTAAACTGCAGAGACGAAGTCATTATTTAAGGTAAATCTTAAAGACTAAATAATACTTTACCCATTAAAAAAAATAAAAAAAGTAGATTCGGAACAATATTAATGTATAAGAAAATGTTGCAGCTGCTCTCTAATTTCAAAAACAATCAAAGCTACATTAAGGAGCAACATATTTTTTCAACAATTATATATCGGACATAATGAATGAAATTTATTATCATTATGGTAAGATTAAATATTCTTTTTTTACATAGAAAGTTTTCAAAAGAGAATAAACTGTGAAAATTTAAATTCTTAAATCTTTTTTATTCAATCATTCAGATACTCTACTCTACTAATCTAATCATGATTCAAACATGTTTGTCTCTGATGTAGGTGCATGATTATCACAATAATCATAATTATTTTGTTAATACTTAAAATTTGTTGTGATAATATTTAAATGGTATATTTTGATTGGATGTCTATTATATCTCTATAGACAGATATTCTTATGTAAATAGAACTATCTTTCTATTCCTATCTCTGTAACCTTTTACACTTATAAATAGGTGTTACAATCAATGAAGTAATACATACAGGAATTATTCTCTCTTCTATTTTTATTTTATTCTCTCTTTCTCTATTCTCTATAATTGTTTTATATTTTACAACACGTTATCAACACGAGGTAGGCATGTTTTCACTTAATTTAATTATAGTAGTCTAAATTTATTTAATAAATTCATATAAATATCGCATGAATTTAAAAACCTTAAATTTTAATTATTAGATTCCAAATTATTTTTTTTCAATTGATAATGGCGCAAGTAATTAATCAATTTTTTTTTAATTGATCAAATCTTGCTAGTTATTTCAAATCTTGCATGTATCAAGCAATTCGTTTTTTATTTTTTTTTAAAGAGAACGATTTTTTAAAAAAAAAAATTGATTTTATAATAATTGTTATGATAATAATTGTTTGAAGCTTCGATTTTGTTATCTATGACTATTGCATTATTATCATAATATTTTAACTAATTAGATGCAATGATTTTAGACTTTATTAAATGTATATGCTTATTTATGGAGATATTATTATTCGATATTATTATTTAATTTTAATTAAGCAAACATAGTTCCTGAAGAACTTGTATTCTAAATTATAATTCCTGAATAACTAGTATTATTTGTAGTTTATAAAGAACTTGTATCCCTATAGAATTAAATAAATTAATACAGTTTCTAAAGAACTAGTATTATTTATAGTTCTTGAAAAACTAATTAAATAAATAAATGAAATATTAAATTCTTGAAGAATTGACCCTAAGTTTCTGAAGAACTAAGTATCCTGAATTCTTAAAAATCTAGTATCTCAATTCATTAAAGAATTAATATCTTATGTTCCTGAAGAACTAAATATATTGTCTATAAGTTTTTAAAAGACTGATTTATTATGATAGTAATTGACATATTACTTATTTTTGTATAGACAATGTCGAATTTGACAAAACTCGAATTTGTGGCCCTCGACATCACGGGCAAGAATTATTTGTCATGGATACTAGATGCTGAAATACATATGGATGCTATGGGTCTTGGAAACACAATCAAAAATGAAAATCAAGAATCTCTACAAAATCGCACCAAGGCGATTATTTTCCTTCGTCATCACCTTCATGAAGGACTGAAACTTGAATATTTGACAATTAAAGATCTATTAGTCCTTTGGAATAATTTGAAATAAAGATATGACCATCATAAATCGGTCATCCTTCCAAAGGCTCGTTATGAATGGATGCATTTACGATTGCAAGATTTTAAAACTGTAAATGAATATAATTCTGCAGTTTTCAGAATTAGTTCTAAATTGAAATTATGCGGAGAAAATATTACTGACCATGATATGTCAGAGAAGACATTTTTTACTTTTTATGCCTCGAATATGCTCCTGCAGCAGCAATATCGAGAAAGAGGTTTTAAAAAAATACTCTGAATTAATTTCATGTCTTTTTGTTGTTGAGCAAAATAATGAGCTCTTATTGAAAAATCATGAAACTCGTCCAACTGGTTCTACTCCATTCCCTGAAGTGAATGAAACAACATATAATAATGTTGGACGTGGACGAGGAAGAGGTCGAAGACATAATCGTGGTCGAGGACGTGGTCAAGGTTATGGCCAAAATTATAATAATAGCAATCGTAGTGATCATAGAAATAATAATGCATCTTCCCACCAAAAGTAAAAAAATCATGAAGAAAAAGAGAAAAATGGATCAAAGCAAAATACAGAAAATTAATGCTATCGATGTGGCATGAAAAGACATTGAGCTCGTACTTGTCGTACACCAATGCATCTTACTGATCTCTATCAAGAGTCCTTGAAAAAAGAAAGGCAAAAATATAGAAGCAAATTTGGCAGAAAATGATGATTTTTTTAGTGATGACTCTATTAATGTCACACATTTAGATGTGACGGATTTTTTCGAGAATCTTGAAGGAAAAATTGATCATTTGATTGGTGATGGCAATGTAAATGACTAAAATTATGTGTTTCCTTTAGTTCCTTAGTTTGGTTTATATTTTTCGATTTAAATACTAGTTTAAAATGTTAGTGATTTTATTTATTTTTAAGTATTTTCGGATTGATTTTAATCAATGATTTATATTGAGTTATTATTTTGTTTCTTACAAATATGTTTTATTTTTATGAAGATATTATGGATCCTACTCAATTATTAGTAGGATTAAGAACAAATGATACAGATTTTTGTCTTGCAGATAGTGCAACCACGTACATCATATTAAAAGATAAGAAACATTTTTCTCACCTAACAATGGGAGAAACTTATGTTAATACAATATTTGGTAGTAAAAGAATAATTGAAGGCTCCGGAAGAGGTAATATATTACTACCTGGAGGAACATATTTCTTTATTAAAAATGTATTATTCTCTCCTAAATCTAGCAGAAATTTATTGAGTTTTAAAGATATTCGCCGAAATAGATATCATGTTGAGACAAAAAAAATGTGGGAAATATATAATATCTCTATATTACAACCTTCATAATGGACAAAAAATGTGTATTGGAGAAATTACATGCTTTCTCTTCTGGCTTATATTACACACATATATACGTATGATTGAAACAAATGTGGTAGTAAACTAGAAGTTTATAGACCCAAATATTTTTCTTATTTGGCATGATCAACTAGGTCATCCTGGATCAACAATGATGCGAAAAATCATTGAGAGCTCATTTTTCTCTTCTGGCTTATATTACACATATATGCGTATGATTGAAACAAATGTGGTAGTAAACCAGAAGTTTACAGACCTAAATATTTTTCTTATTTGGCATGATCGACTAGGTCATCCTGGATCAACAATGATGCGAAAAATCATTGAGAGCTCATATGGCCATCCATTGAAGAACCAGAAGATTCTTCAATCTAATGAAATTTTGTATTCGGCTTGCTCTCAAGGAAAGTTAATTATTAGGCCATCACCAAGCAAAATTCAAAATGAATCACTTACATTTCTGAAACGTATACAAGGTGATATTTGTGGACCAATTCATCCACCATGTGGACCATTTAAATATTTTATGGTGTTAATAGATACATCAACAAGATGGTCACATGTATGTTTATTATCAACTCGAAATCTGGCATTTGCTAGATTACTTGCTCAAATAATTCGATTAAGAGCACAGTTTCCAGATTATGCCATTAAGACAAGTAAGCTGGTGAATTTACATCGAAGGCCTTTAATGATTATTGCATGTCAATTGGAATAACAGTTGAATATCTTGTAGCTCATATTCATACTCAAAATGGTCTAGCAGAATCTTTTATTAAACGTCTTCAATTAATAGCTTAACCATTGCTTATGAAAACAAACCTCCTAATTTCTACTTGGGGACATGTAATTTTACATGCAGCAACTCTTATACGCATCAGGCCAACTAGTTATCATAAATTTTCACCATTACAGTTGGTTTCTGGCCAGGAGCCAAATATTTCCTATTTGAGAATTTTTGGATGTGCTGTTTATGTCCCCATTGCCCCCCCACATCGCATAAAAATGGGACCTCAGAGGAGATTGGGAATATATATTGGATATGAATCCCCTTCTATAATTAAGTATTTTGAACC
>CATKHJ010242771.1:0-10409 GCA_949750685.1 Vernicia montana
TTTTAGCAGGAAAATACGTATTTTTTCTCCTTTTAAAACTCTAATATCACTAAACCACCAAAATAGAGCTTGTAGCTTGTAAGTATTTCTTAATAAACAGTAAATATTGGACTGAAAATGTCCATTATTCTTTATTTCAAAACAGAAGATAACAGAGATATATATATATATATATGATTAGTTTACCCGGTAAATGAACATATGAAAATCTGGAACAGCAAATGCTTGGTAAAAACGAAAAAGAACACATCCAGGGGTTGGCTGACTGAATACACTGAAAAAAAACCAGCTTAGACATAAGAGATTCACATGGCATATGAAACTAAAGTGTATTGAGAGATTCAATCCAAAAGACCTCACACTCTTCATATTCTTAAAGAGAGTGAAAAAATTAATCGAATAACACATTATTAGCCCAAATTGAATATTAATTTAACCAAGTAAATTGATGAGTTTGATTATATAGCACTATTGGCAATAGTATATCGAAAGTTTCTCAATGAATATTTTAATCAATTGCTTAGTTTATGCTCATGAGGAGTTGAAAGTTGTTAAAAGAAATAATTAAAATATAGATCAATCTATATATATGAACCCAAAAAAAATACATACATCAATCAATAATTCAATATGCCCATCATTTGCATAAGAAAATGACCACAAATTATCTCTCCAAACTGTATTGACTTTTTTTTACTTTTTGCAAAAATTTTCTCATCAGACAAACAGAAGAAAATGAATAACAGACACACACACAGAGAGAGAAAGAGCCTACTGATTGCAAGGTGGTTCTGTTGATATACTCCTCAGGGGGCCATAAATTCTCTCTACAACGAAACAAATTGCTAGGGTTCTAGGCTTCATGGGTGTCAGATGCAGAGAACATAGGCAAATATATAAGAACCATCTGAGAAAAAAGAAAAAAAAATCAGATGAAGAGAAAATCATTTTCTGGGACAGAGATAGAAGAAAAGACGAAGAGAAAATGATTAGACACCAAAGAAAATGAAAGGATATCTAGGGTTAACGACCATCTTCTATTAGTTTACAGAGTATGAGTTCTCTTCAACTTAAATTCTGGCACTAAAAAAAACTCTCTTAAACAAAATAGAAGCAACTCAGAATTTTCAATATCCAGAAACCATTTGGTTATATAGATGCCATGAGAATCAGATAAACATATATGAAAATACACATGCAATTAAGGATGCGTACAGAAAAATGTTCATGCAGTATAGCTTGTCATCTTAATCACAAAAGTGTAACGAACAATGGGTTACTCATTAAAATCCACTAAAAAAAAAAAGAGTAAAACATAAATAAAAATAAAATCTTGAAATAACTTATGAAACAATCAAATACGAACCAAATGAAAGTCAAATGCTACCATTAACACTAATAAATTAATAAAAATTTGAAGGGGGATAAACAATGGGTCATTCAAAACTCTTTAACACACTTTAGAAATAACACCCAAACCCCTGTTGATTTCCCATATCATTAGAAAAGATTCCCTGTTAATTTTCCATCAGAGAAAGTAATTTCAGAAGAAGTAGAGGAAAATAAAAGAAGAAAAAGAAACATGCAAAGGCAAAAGAGAAGAATGCAAAACGACACAGACAAACAAACAGAAGAAAAAAGGAAAAAAACATACCTCCATCAATTTCCCATCAGAAAAAGCGATATGAGAATGGAAAATCGCCTACATAATTCCGATAACCTGAACCAAACTCATGATACTCCTTCGATTTTCCATAGAAAAAAATAATTAAAAAAAAAACAAAAAACACGAGTGTTAATTTTCCATCAGAAAAGAAAATAAAAAAGGCTAACAAAATGCAAAGGGAAAGAAAATCACCAAGAAAAACAGACCTGCGTCAATCTTCATGGACATCAGCAAAAGAAAGCAAACAGCGGTGAGAACTAAACCGCTAGAAGCGAGAGAGAAGACGCGGCAGAGAATAAGCGAGAGAGAATGTGGCTTTAGAACAATGGATCAAAACAGAAGAAAATTAGGGCAAACAACAGAGCACCTGCGAGAAGACCAAATAACCCAAAGAAAACGACGCCATTTCATATCAGGATGAGGAAGACCAGAGGGCAAAGAAGACATTACGTATGTGTAAATAGGATGACGACGTTTTGCAGAGCAGAGCTGGGCGAGCCAAGTAAAACGGCACAACTCAACAAAAGGACCAAAAGGGGCAGGAAAACGACGCCGTTTCAAAGCCACAGTAAGCCAAATGAGAGCGCAGTCCGGACATTTCGCGCTGGCCAAATTGAATTCTCAATTGGCACTGTTCATCTACAGTAGAGTGATCCTCCTTTAATGTATTAATATAGATTTTAATTAACAACCTAAGTAACATGCATTCTAAGGTGAAAGTTTCATTTTAATTCCAATTACATGCATTAAATAGAATAATAAACTTACCAAGTTGATTAGTGATCATAGAATCCTAAGTCTAAGAACATAAAACGGGATTAGGGAAGGGAAATCCTTCAAAAGGTGAAAGATATTTAAAATTACAACCCTTTAATAACAAAAATAAAAATGAAATAATCTAATTAAATTAAGTCAGCAGATTATGGACTAAAATTTGGATAAAACATGATTGAGCTGGGCTTTGATGTCTCCATGAGATTTGTAGCTTTGTCTCTTAGCTTTCCAACGCATCTTGAATCACCTCATTCTGATATCCGTAGCTTAAGTTATGGCCAAAATACCAGAGGGTGTCTAGGCTGTCATGGGTTGTGCGCTCGTAGTAGGGGCGCAAAATGGGGCGCGTGCCCCTAACGACGTGTGCGGGTAGGGCATGCGCCCCTGTTTCAGCTGCACTTTGGGTTATCTTTCTTTCGATTTTTGTCTCTTTTCAAGTTTTCTTTGTTTGGGCACTCTCTAAGGGACTTCCAGGGGTTAGTAAACACAAAAAACAACTCCAAACACATAGAATTAAAATCAAATCAAACAATTGAAACAAAAACCAAGAAATATACAAAAAGCTCATAATCTTGATTTAATCCTAAGTTAGGCAAATTCTAACCTTGCAAATAACACTAAAACAACCATCTTATATTCAAGGGGAACTAAATGATCAGAAACAAGGATTCAGTATACTTAAGAATATGTTCTAATCATCTCAATAAAGGCTAAGGAAATGAAGAACATATACAAAACACATGGAATCATATGAAAGTGGAGTAGAGGTGATTGAGGACTTGCCTCAATCCGCCACTACTTCTATTAATATGATCTTGTATGAATAAACACAATATTGACAAAGCAAATTACAAACTAAGAACAAGGATAATCATATATATCATATTAAAACTAGAATATAAAGAATATAGATATAAATGAACAAATAGTCATGATTGAGAATGAAAAAAAAAAATGGGGTTGATTGGGAACTTGTCTCAATCATCCCCTTTCACCTCCATCATTAACACAAACTAATGCAATTAAATATCAATTAAATTCTCTAAAACAGAATATCAAATATGTGGATTAAACAATAAAGATAAAAGAACATATAAACTAAGAAGAACAATATAAAAAGTGCTAAATCAGAAAAGAAATCAATTAAGAACTTGTCTTAATCGATTCCTAATAATTGGAAACAAAAATAACATGATTAAACATCACATATAAATTAAGAATAACATATTAGCGCAAAGAAACATATGATAATATGCATAGAAATTAGATTTAAATGAATAAAGAAGAACAAAAATAAAAATACAAAGAAAAATAAGACATCCACCATCTTAAATCATTCCTTTGGCTAATTCATATTCATTTGAAAATTTGAGGCAATAGGAATTTGTGGTTTTGGTGGATGAACCCTCAGGTTCACATATTTCGTACCTCTTTGTTCTTTAAAGTGAAGTTCACAAACTTAGTTCTTAGGTGTTTTGTGTTTTGATATTTGGTTCTTTGTTGGAAAAGATGAGAAGGGAGAAAAATGAATATGTTCTAGGGCTTTTTGCTGCTGGAATTCCGATTGGCAGCCACCCAAAAAAGATCCCTTCCTTCAAAAAATAATTTAGCTTTTATATATCTTAGGTTTTAAGAAGGTTTCCTTAAGAGAATAAGATTTTTCCTTAATTTGGGGAGTTAATTCCTCCATTAACTCCTTAGATTAAGGTTAAACCCTTCCATTAGACATTGATGAGAAATGGGTTGGGTTGGATTAAAAAGATGAGTTTTGGGCTTAAAAACGGATTATAGGGCCCAATAAGAGCTGTCCAGCAGACTAGGAGCGCGTGGATGAACACACGCCCCACGTGAGCAACTAAGGCACACGCCTCTAGCTAGGGGCTCATGTGCCCAAACCTAGGTGAGCGGCCCGACCCATCATCCTCATGGGCTTCTAGGGTCTGAAAACTGAGAAATTTTGTTCCGGGGATTAAAAACTAATTTTTCAAAATCATTTTAACCCTCCAAATCAAAAGGATTTCATCATTCAAAACCAAAGATTTCAAATTCATTTTCATATTTTCAAATCTAAAACCCCTTTCCAAAGCTTTTTTCACAAAAAACCCCAAATCACACACTTTTAACCTTAAAAGACCAAGTTTGTCATCTACTCTTTAAAAGAACCATTTCGTTCATCATCATCGGGTTTCAGAGATGAAAATTAAACGTTCACACAACCCCAGCTTTTTGCTCTCTTCCTTTTTTCCTCCTTTCCTCTTGTAGTTTTTTTATTTTTTCAGTTACAATAAATAACTAAATCATATCTCCATCTTATTTACATGAGTGTGAACGCTTAATTTTTTACCATGGAACCCGATGATGAGGAACCAGATGGTTATGCTTGGATTTGATTCACTGATTCTAGAAGTTGACCTGTTTGGTAGCGTCTATAGAGTTTTATTCAAAAATTTCCTACAAATTCTTGAAAATTACATGATTTTGTGTTTAATTGCATGAAAACCTTGATTTTAGGGATTTTTAAAAAATTGCGTTTTGGTCCCTTAGAGTATGTACGTTTTTTTCCCCGGGAGCTGGGTCAGGTCCATTCTGATATGCCACCCAAGATGATGGGCGCGTGGGCCCCCCACACACCCATCCCTTGGGGCCATGGCTTGCTTTGCCGTGCCAAGGCAGGGGGCGCGTGGCCCCCCGCGCCCATCACCCCCTGACAACTTCAATTTTTGAATTTTTTTTTTTAATTTTGAAAATCTTTAAAATTGAACCCAACCCCCAATCTTAACATATAGAGGGAGGGATGGATTTAGGAAGATAGGGGGTTTTCAAAATGATTTTTTTAATGGATTTTGGTTGGAAAATCAAAATAAAATATAAAGAGAAGAAAAAGAGGAGAAAGGGGGATCGAGAGATTTTTTTGGAGAGTGGCTGCTGAGAACAAAGGAGAAGGATCTCTGTAATATGAAATAGCATCTGAAACTTGCAAATAAAAAACAAACACAGAAAACCTTTAGAATTTAGTGAATCAAAGAACAAAGAGAACAAAAAATAAGGTACACAATGTAATATGATGGTAGCCTGAGGGTTGAAACCTCTTTCATCCCTGTGATTCCTATTGCAATCGGGCCTTGAGTGGCTTTATATAGCCCAAAGATAGGGAATCATGAGGAGGTTTTTGAGTTGTTGTTTATTATTATTTGTTTTATGCATATAATCCATATACATGCAATATCTTTGTTTGTTTCTTTATTATGATCATTTTAATGTACTTAGGATGTTAGATTTATGGTGTTTTTGTGTTCGGTTTTCAATCAGAACCTCTAATGGATGATTAGAGTTAATTTTAATCATTCAACAGTTCACAAACACCATTTTGATTCAATTATGCTTTTTAATTCTGTATTTGGATGTTTCATTCTTTAAGTTTTGCCCAATAATATGTCATTCCATGTCTATATATTAGAAACATGCATTTGCATCGTAGAAATCCGAGATCATAGATAAAATGACAGAAACCCCTGCTGCCTAGTAGGTCGTGGGTGCGTAGTAACCCCATGTGCCCAAGTCATGGGCACGCGACACTCCCGCGCACCCAGCTTCATATGTTCTTCATTTTTTTGCTCTTTTCTTTTATGTTTTAATTATATCTAACCATTGTATCAAGTTTTCATTTGTTTTGTAGCATATGTATGATATTTTGATATCTAGAAACCACTGGGTAAGTCAAAAATCAACTGAAAAATAGATAGAATGAGAATTAAAAGAGGCAGGCTACTGCTAAGATAGAGCCAGGCGTATGGTACCCCCACGCGCCAATGGGGCAGGCGCGCGGGGGTCACACTGTTTCAGCTATCCGAGTTGTTTCACAATTAAGCTCCATTTTCATCAATTTTTCTAGGTTCCTAGGTGTTCCAGGATAGCCCAACATCCCCCAGCTCAGGCTCAGAAGCCAAAAATTTTATTCATTTAAATTATTTTTGGGTTTTGTAATTAATTATCCTTCACCTTTCGAAGGATTCCCCTTCCCCTTTAATTTTTAGTTTAATTTAGACTTAGGATTTAAATGAATGTTCACATGAATGCAATTTGGTAACAAAAGAACTAATGCATGAAACTGAATCCTAAATGAATCCATCGCATAGAGTGGCATGACGAATCTAGGTTGAATAATTGGCTAATTAACTAGATTGTACATGTTTAGGTTGTTATTGTTTGTGCCTTTAATTATCAAACGTGTTTTGTGCAAGCATGATATAGATGAATAAAATTGGTAGAAACAAGGCATTTTTAGGTTGCAAATGAGCTAGGATAACATGTGGCATGATAGAAACCCACCAAAGGGCTAAGGCATGACAATTGGTAAAACGAAAGCACTAATATGGCTAATTGTTTGAGGCATGTTTCAATGTTAAATAAAGCACCATATGAAATAGATTGATCAATCTTGTGCAATATTTGTCATGTTAAAAGTAGCCCAAATAAACGAATGAAAGCATGCATTAACGAGACCAAACAGTAGAAGCCAGCCTTACAGTTAGGCGACCTGGGTGCCTAACACCTTCCCAGGATCGTACATAAATTCCTTACCCAGAATCTTTGAATAAGGTGATTAGGTAATAAGCTAGGGATCCTAGTCACCATTTTCCTAGTTTTTAAAAACTAGGTGGCGACTCCATTATCTGTTTTGGGCCCCTCCCTTGGAGTTAATCTCTCAATGTTTTATTGGAAAGCAGTGCAAAGTTCATCCACCCGGGGCTAGAAATCTGGTCGTGACAGTGGCGACTCCACTGGGGATATGAAGAATTTGATTTCGATTTTGGTATTTTTAATGCAAATTCGATTCTGGTTAGTTCGGCATGCATCATAACGAGACCAAACAGTAGAAGCCAGCCTCACAGTTAGGCGACCTGGGTGCCTAACACCTTCCCAGGATCGTACATAAATTCCTTACCCAGAATCTCTAAATAAGGTGATTAGGTAATAAGCTAGGGATCCTAGTCACTATTTTCCTAGTTTTTAAAAACTAGGTGGCGACTCCATTCTCCGTTTTGGGCCCCTTCCTTGAAGTTAATCTCCCAATGTTCTATTGGAAAGCAGTGCAAAGTCCATCCACCCGGGGCCAGAAATCTGGTCATGACAGTGGCGACTCCATTGGGGATATGAAGAATTTGATTTCGATTTTGGTATTTTTAATGCAAATTCGATTCTGGTTAGTTGGGCATGCATCATAACACTTTGCACACTTGCAACCCCTTGGATGGGAGCCTATAACCCTCGGTAATATTGAGGAAGAGATCCATTTTCTCCACTCGGCCATTGGGAACCCCAATTAGTGTTACCACTTGCAAGCACGTATCTTTAAGTATAAAGACTTGGGCTAGAATATTAAAGTACCATTGGGGAGTATAAGCCTTTTGGCAAGTATATTATCGTACCCTTTGGGAAGTATGGACCCATTTTGCTATGCTTTTAGGTATAAAAAGATTTCTTGTGGCAAGTATATCAAAGTACCATTTAAGGGAGTTCGAGCCTGTGGGCAAGTATATTATTTGTACCTTATGGGAAGAAGTATAAATCTTTGATTTCTCGCTTGTGGGAGCAAAAGCCATAAGCCTTAGAATGACACCCATGTAATGCCTTAGTATATTTGTCCTTAGGACTTCCAAACGTGTCTTATGTGTGTATGAGCCCAAGCTCTGATACCATTTGTTAGTTTTAGAGGTGAAAATTTAGTAGAAAACTAAAGAAACATAAAAATATGTTTGCTGGAAATTTCAGATTTTCTCACCCTTTAAAACAGAGCATCATTTGCCTTTACATAAGGCTTACACAACTCTTCCATTAGCATTTGAAATTTGAAATTCAATTGATTCAAATATCAAATTTGATTATATTCTAACTGACACAATAACTTCTATAACAACTAGCTAATAGATCAGAACATTTCTAAACTAATACAAAATACATTGATTAACATGTATACAATACAAAATACTGATATGGAGTATTTTGCAATAGAACCAATTTCAACATCCTAACATTTACCTACTTATGTTCTAAAATTAAGACTATTTATGCTGCATACCCATCTTAGCAATTAGATTTATTTCTCTTCTAGCTAGAATTAAGATAAGAAATTTGCTAAATCCTCATCTCAAAATCATTCTGCCATATAGCAATCATTCTTCTAATGCAACTCATAGAACAAACATTTGACACAAGTTGTGATCCATTAACCAATTTCATCAACATAACAAACAGAAATTTGACAAAACACTTGCCATTCATTCCTTAGAAGACTAAAATAAGGTAAATAAATAAAGGGTAAATTACTATTTCGTCCACGAGATTTGCTTTAACTAATAAACACGTCCCTATATTTTAAGAAATTAATTAATTAGTCACTCAGTTTTCAATCCATCATATTATTTAGTCCTTCGCCAATTTTTTTTACATTTTCGGTTAAAAATAATAAAAAAAGAAAATAACATTTTATACCTAAAATACCCTTATCCCTAAAATACCCTCACCTACCTCTGCCTACCCAACAGATCAGTCACCATTGCAAGATTATCACACTGATGTTTATCACACCTTTGCAACCATCTCACCAAATGTAATTTTCATACTACTTGCTTTGGATCTTACAACAAGAACCAATCTGAAGGAAGAGTGGCGCCAATAGCAGCGGAAGCTAGATGGTGGGGTGAAATTTCAAACAATTTAAAATTTCACTTCACCCATTTTGGTCCAAACTTACTTTCAAGTAATCATTTAATTTGTATGTAAAATACATATGCAAAGAAAGAAAAAAGAAGAAAGAAGAGTAATCTAATGATCTCTTGTAGGTTCCTTCATTCTTTAACAAAGAGCTCCCCAAGTGTGAAGCCTCTAGATCATCCACACCTAATTCCACCATCAAGTTTCCTTTGGTTTTC
Organism: Vernicia montana; assembly: GCA_949750685.1. Classification (NCBI taxonomy): domain Eukaryota; kingdom Viridiplantae; phylum Streptophyta; class Magnoliopsida; order Malpighiales; family Euphorbiaceae; genus Vernicia; species Vernicia montana. The sequence continues at coordinate 9,373 of CATKHJ010242771.1, forward strand.
TTTGGTTGTTCTTGAATCCATCTCTTGGTTGCCCCAAAATTGATTCAAGATCATCCCAACTAAAACCTTTGGAAGATTGGTTTTTTATTTTTTATTGTTTTGGACTAAACTATTTTTCAATTGCCAACAATTATTCTTTCATAAAGAACAAAGAAAAGAATTTGAAGATTAAAAGAAAAATTGAAGAAACCTTTTTTTCATCTTTTCTTTCAATTCTTTCAAATCTCTAATCTAATTGTTTCAAGTGAAAAATTAATTCATTGCAAGCAATTTTTCTTTCATAAAGAATAAAGAAAAGAATTGAAGATTAGAAGAAACTTTTTCTTCATCTTTTCTTTTTCTCTCACAACTTCTTTCTCTAAAACATTTCTCTTGCATAAAATGAATTCTCCATTAATAGAAAATAAAACTCATAGTTTTATTTATTCTCTTCCAAGACTTAACCCTTAAGTCTTGCCTTTTCCACCAATTTTGGCTCATCCAAAATGAAGAAGCAAAATTGAACTTTGCTAAGTAACAAAGTTGGACTTTGCTTTCACAAATGGTGAAATGACCATTTTATCCCTTGAGGGTATAATTGTCATTTTTATTAGTTAAAAGTAGAAAAGACTATTTTAACTTTAGTGTAAATTCTCTAACCCCTAAACCCATCCAATGGGCTTAGTGAATAATGAATTTTCTCTAACCCCTAAATTGCCTCTTTCCATATCACATATGGGCTTTGGCTACATCACATGTGTTTAGGGTTTCTACTAAACTTAAAATTAATTCTTTGATTTATTTAGGCCAAAGTATTTTCAATTTAATCCTTTAAATTTGTATCGCATACAAATTAAGATTTATTTGAAATGAAACCTTTATGGATTTAAACTTCAGGACATGCTAGGATCCTTGTAAATTTAATTACAAGTTCAATCCTTTTACCACTAATTAATTAATTAAACACTTTAATTAATTATTATGGTAAACCTTTTACATTTGATTGGTGAACACTATTGGGTGTGTGACTTTCTAGGTTCATGTCTAATTAGCAATGG
>CATKHJ010242782.1:0-13575 GCA_949750685.1 Vernicia montana
GTGAAAAATATTTTTCAAAAATGAAATTTTACAAAGAAAAATATTCAAAAATTAAGAAGGATTTCAAAGGTCTTGAAAACCTTGTTTTAAACTTGAAAACATCCAATGTTAACCTTAAAAATTCATTGGATGAAATTTCTACAAAAACCTCATCTTTTGAATCATTATACAAAGAAAATAATTCTTTGAAATTAGAAGTTGAAGAATTAAGAACTTCTATTTCTAAATTTCATAAAGGGAAGGAAGCTTTGGATACACTTATTGTGTCTCAAAGACCGCCCCTTGTAAAATATGGTCTTGGCTTTGATAGTTCATCAACATCTACATCTTCATCTCCTTTATTTGTCAAAGCATCTGTTCCTCAAATTTTTAATATAGAAGTAGTAAATAAGGACGTGAAAACACACACAATACCTTCAAATTCAAAGAGGATTGAGAATGCTTCACATGACTCAAGTGCTAAGCCTCAAAGAGTCAATCATGCATTTAAATATCAAAAGAGACATGTTCAAAAATACCCACAGTCACAATATCATACATGCTCTTGTGTGCATCATAATTTTGTTGCAAAAATGCCTCAATATCACTACAAGATGACAAAGCCCAAAAAGACTATCAAGTCAAAGTTTAAATACTATTATTGTATGAAAAATGGGCATATAAATATATTTTGTTATATAAGGAAGGATCATCTAAAACTTGAAGATCCTTCAATGACTAACCCTCAAGGACCCAAATACACTTGGTTACCAAAGTATAGATAAATTTTCTTTTCTTGTAGGTATTTTATATACACTACAAATAGAGCTTGGTATGCTTGATGGGAGCTCATTGCAATAAAAATTTATTTTCACAATCATATTTTCCTAAGTCAAATTTCAATGCCTTAACTTGAAATGTTTACACATGCTTAATTTGATTGGTTTTGTGAAATAGTTTTTGTGGTAAGATAATTTTTTCCATATCAATGCTTGTTATGTGATTAAAATTTGCATAAATTTAGGGGGAGTTTGTAAGATTATTTTATTAAATTATTTGATTATTGCCTATTATTATTTAAATCTTTTTTGCATAGATCAAGAGGGAGCTAAATATATTGTTCATCATATATTGTTCATTGACAAAAAAAGGGAGAATATGCTTGATTGTTTACTTATTGTCTTGCCTTTTTGATTAATTCCAAAAAGTTGGTAGAATTATTTTGATTATTGCATCAATGTTTTGTCATCATAACAAATGGGGAGAATGTTAAACCCAAGGTTTCATATGTGATTTTAAGGATGCAAAAATATTATTACTATTAACAAGTTTGTTTAGTGTTGTTGTTGTTAGTAGGTAATCTTTGATTTCTATTGATGCAATTAAGTAAAGAAATTGAATCATAAAAATGAAAAGAGCATGAGAATCCAAGAAACCCAAGTAAAGAGGATGATCTCCATAGAAGCAAAACTGTTGACTGAGATTTGAAGAATAAACTGTACTAATTGGGATAGTTTATGAATGTAAGCTATATATAGATGGATAGATACATCAGTCTAGTTTCAGGAATTAAAATTGGTATAATTTTTGGAGCTTGGAAAATGGAGTTTTGAATTTTTAATTGAATTATGCTCAAGCTGTCAGACTGGTAACAGCAGATGATATCAATTAGAATTAGTGGTGTTAATTATACAAAGTGATTTTGAACATTCCCTTCTCTATATTTGTATTTTTAGAAGTCTAGTTTCATATGCAAAAATTCTTGCATCAATCCGAGGTGTATAGAATAAGCATTGGGTGAAATACTGAAGCATGTTCAAACTGTCATGATTAGATGAGTAATAAAATGTTTCAATTTTTTAGAGCATGAATATGGAATATTTTGAAGTTTGTCGAAACTATAAATTTGTAGTAGACTGCTCCAAGTTTCCAAAAAATAGAGCACTAAAAATAACTGTTTGAATATTTTAATGTAGCGTTATATAACCGTTAGAACTTGTCTAGTACTATTTTTAGAGCACTAAAAATAACTGTTTGAATATGGAATGAAGACCTATATATATCTAAAGACTCAAGGTGAAGTTAAGTAAAATTTTCATACATCATGAACATCTTTCTGTGCTCAAATTTATTCTAAGCTAGATTATATTCTTCTATCTTTTGTATTAGCTATTTGCAAGAGTGAGTTTAGTTTCATTCTTCACAAATCATTTTCTATTGTAAAGGTTTGAGTGTGAGCCTAGTGAAAACACCTGTGAGGTTCGAGTGTGAGCCTAGGGAAAACACTTGTGAGGTTTGAGTGTGAGCCTAGTGAAAACACTTGAGGGGTTTGAGTGTGAGCCTTGGGAAACAGTTGTAAAGTTTGATGTGAGCTTAAATACTAAGTTGGGAGTGAACTTGGTAAAACTCCATTGATAGTGAAATACCCAATTGTTGATTGAGGAGTAGATGTAGGATTGGTTATAATCCGAACCACTATAAATCTTTGTGTTCCTTCTTTTCTTTCTTTCTTGTTCAATTAATTTTTTAATCATCCACCAATTCAACCCCCCTTCTTAGTGCATATTAGGCTACAATTATAGATTAGAAAATTATAATGTATGCCTTTTTATATGGATTTGTAATTAAAAGTTAATTATTTGTTTATGTTGTAATTAAATTCATTGAGCCTTTGAGCTCTTTTGTCCTTGTAATTTCGCCTTGGAATGCCAAGGATACTAATGTACATATGGTGTAAAAGGAGGTTTAACTCATCTAGATGCCTAGAGGGAGCATGGAGATTCAATTGATATCTCATGTTTGTAATTTGATTAACATAAATTTCAACCTAATCCTTGTGGCTAGGAATTGGGCCCAGAGCTAGTCCATGATCATACCTATATTTATGCTGTCCATTTTGTGATATATATTATACATGTGATGTATGCTAAATGGATAATGTGCAAAGTGAGACCTAATCATTAAAATCCAAAAAATCTTCCAAATAAAATATTAAGTCATGGTTCTCCATTGGAATAATAATTTCTTTGAAATTGTTGTATAGCATGTGATGTTGCAAATATAGGATACATAGTTTGGCAATAATGGCAATGAGTACCTGAGCCATACAATATTGAAATCTCTATACTTGTTGTTCACTTATTAGATATCAAATCCCCAATAATGACAATGGGTATCTAAAGGTATTTGATAGTCTTATAAGAATTTAATCACCCACTAGAAATCGGCCCCAATGGGATTTCTGTTTCCTATTTAGAAGTGTAGGAATTGCAAAGTTAGTGAGAGTATCATTATCACTAAAGACCAAATCATTATGGAAGTTACATTTTACATAGAACTAATAATCTTTTTATTTTTTGTAGTTTTCTAATAAAATAAGCAAATCCAATCCCATTGCAAGCATTATAACTCATAACAAACTCACGGGACCTAATTTTATGGACTGGTATCGAAATCTTAAATTAGTCATTGCTTACAAAAATATATCTTATGTAATTGATTCTACTGTTTGTGGACCCTTACCTGAAGGGGCCACTCTTGAGGAACATGCTACTTTAAAGAAGTGGCAAAAGGATCATGTTTCGGCAAGATGTTTCATATTGGCTTCAATGTCAAGTGATTTACATAAGCAATATGAAAATTATGTTGAGGCTAGGAAAATTCTGAACCATTTAAAAAAGTTAAATGGGGAATAAAATGGAACTGCTAGATATGAGATATCAAAGCAGTTGTTCCAAACCAAGATGTATGAGGGAGGGAAGGTTAGGCCACATGTTCATAAGATGATCAGGCTCATTGAGCAATTGGACAATTTAGACTTCTCCATGAATGCCAACCTTCAAACGGATTTGATCCTTCAATCCCTACCAGAATCTTTCTCTAATTTCATTATGAACTATCATATGAATAAGATTAAGTCCACTCTTGCCGAGTTACATAATAGTCTCGTTACAGCACAAGGTTCAATGAAAGGCAAGGGAAAGGAGGTTGTTGTAGTTGTTTCTTTTAGTAGTAAGACTACCAAGAAGAAAAGCAAAAAGAAAGCCTCTAAACTCAAGCCAAGTGGTAGTGTAAGCAAAGATAAGCTCACAATGGTAGCTTCGGATGGCGATGGAAAATATTTTCATTGTGACCAAAGTGGACATTGGAGAAGAAATTGCCCAAAGTATTTAGAATCTTTGAAGGGAAAGAAGAAGAAGAAATCGAAGGGCAAGCCTTCGAAAGGTGAGTCTTTCAATTGTTCGATTTCTAATATTTCACATGGTTCATCAAAGGCTTGGATACTTGATAGTAGTGCAAGTTCTCACATTTGTACTTCTATGCAGGAAATGACAAGCAATAGAAGTTTGAAAAAAAGGAGAAGTGATCTTACAGCTAGGAAATAGAGCAAGTGTTGTGGCCAAAGCTATTGGATCGACTTCCATTGATGTTTTTGATTATGTATTATTATTAAAAGACATTTTGTATATTCCTAATGCCTATAAGAACATCATTTCTGTAACTAGTATGGGTTATGAACTATTGTTTAAGAAATATGTTTGTATAATCTATTGTTGTAATAGAATTATTGGTATGAGTTATGTACTTGATGGTATTTATTATTTAGATAATGGTAATAATAATACAATTCCAAGCATAACTAATATAAATGCCATGATAAAAATAAATCCTAGTTCAAAACATATTTGACATCTTAAACTAAGTCATATTGTCGAAGATAGTATATCAAAATTGGAGAAAATGGGGATCCTTAACCCTAGGGGTGGTGAACCTACTTCAATTTATAAGTCTTGTATCCAAGGCAAAATGACTAGGTCACCTTTTGTTGGACAAAATGAAAGAGCCAAAGAAGTTTTGAAACTCATACATAGTGATGTATGTGGCCTATTTAGTGAAATGGCTAGAGGTGGATATATATATTTCATTACATTTACATATGACCTTTCAAGGTTAGGGTATGTATATTTAATAAAGTATAAATATGAATCTTTTGAAAAGTTCAAGGAATTCAAAAGTGAAGTTGAGAAATAAACAATAAAATATATTAAAATCCTACGATTAGATCGAGGAGGTGAATACCTAAGTACTGAGTTTAAAGACTTCCTTAAAGAACATGGCATTATATCATAGTTAACTCCTCCTGGAACACCACAGTTAAATGGTGTTTCCGAAGGGAGAAATCGTACTTTATTGGATATGGTGCGTTTTATAATAAGCTATACCGACTTGCTTATCTCCTTATGGGGATTCGCATTGCAGACTGCCGTTTATATCCTTAACTGAGTTCCCTTGCAGACTGCCGTTTATATCCTTAACTGAGTTCCCTTTAAATTTGTTCCTACTACTCCATATGAGATATGGTATAATAGGAAACCAAGTCATAAACATGTTAAGATTTGGGGGTGTCCAGCACACATTAAAAAGCTGAAAACAAATAAATTAGAGGAAAGATTTATAAAGGGTAGGTTTGTTAGATTTCCTAAAAGTGATTTAGGATATTATCTTTATATTCATATAGAGCAAACAATTGTTGTTACCCGAGATGTCATTTTTCTTAAGAAACAGTTTCTTTAAGAAGGTGGCAAAGGAAGAAAGATAATTTTGGATGAAGGGTCATCCAAAGAAATCCAACAAAATGATCAAATAGAAATTGATCAATCCCATGATGAGCCAACTCCAATTGATGATATTTCCATATAAGTACCTCGAAGATCTAGTAGAGTATCTCATCCTTCAGAGAGATACAGACTTCTTCATGATAATGTACAAGGGTTATTCATTCATGAGGAAGTTGATCATGGTGATGATCCTACTACTTTTGAGCAAGCTATATTAGATATAGATTCCTCAAAATGGCTAGAAGCTATGAAATCTGAAATGGATTCCATGTATGCAAACCAAGTATAGGAATTTGTTGATCCACCCAAGGGTATTGTACCCATAGGGAACAAATGGGTTTTCAAGAAAAAGATTGGCGCAAACGAAAACATGGAGACGTTTAAAGCAAGTCTAGTAGCGAAAGGGTTTTGTCAAAGGCAAGGCATTGACTATGAGGAAACCTTCTCACTTGTAGCCATGCTTAAATCCATTAAGATATTATTAGCTAAAACAGCACATTATGATTATGAGGTTTGGCAAATGGATGTCAAGACAGCCTTCCTTAATGGAAACGTTGAGGAAGACATATACCTGGAACAACCTAAAGATTTTGAATATAAATAAGGTTCCAAAGTGTGTAAGCCTAAGAGATCCATTTATATTCATAAACAAGTTTCGAGGAGATGGAATCATCATTTTTATGAAGCAATTAAATCATTTAATTTTATCAAGAACGAAGATGAGTCTTGTGTGTACAAGAAGGTTAGTGGGAATGCACTCACTTTTCTTATCTTGTACGTGAATGATATTTTATTAATTGGAAATGACACTGGTATGTTGAAAACTGTAAAAAATTTGGCTATCCAAAACTTTCTCCAAGAAGGAATTAGGAGAAACTACTTACATTCTTTGTATTCGTATTTATAGAGATAGATCGAAAATAATGATAAGGCTTTCTCAAAGTTAATACTTGGAAAAGGTGTTGAAGCGATTCAACATGCAAGATTCCAATAAGGGATTGTTGCCTATGAGGCACGCTATCCACCTTTCTAAGGTAACGTCTTCCAAGACACCTGAAAAAATAGAAAATATGGCCAAGGTTCCATATGCTTTGGCAGTTGGAAGCCTAATGTATGCCATGTTATGTACTAGGCCAAATCGCATATGCTGTTAGTTTGACTAGCGTATATCAATCCAATCCAGGATTAGATCACTCGAATGCAATCAAAGCTATCCTTAAGTACTTGAGAAGAACTAAGGATTTAGTTTTAATATATGGAGGAGGTGACCTTAGGATAGACAAATTTACAGATTTTGACTTTTAGTCAGATATTGATAGAAAGTCTATCTCTGAATTTGTTTTCACTTGTAATGAAGGAGCAGTATGGTGGAAGAGTTTCAAGCAATCAACTACTACATATTCCACTACAGAAGTCGAGTATATTGCTGCATTTAATGCTGCAAAAGAAGCTGTTTGGATTTGAAAGTTTGTAATAGAACTTAGAGTTGTTCCTTTTATTGAGTCGACGGTTCCTCTCTACTGCGACAACAATGGAGCTATAACTCAAGCAAAGGAACCTAGGTCTCACTAGAAATCCAAACACATAGAAAGGCGTTACTATATTATCAAAGAAATAATTGAAAAAGGTGACATAGCCATACAGAAAATAGCGTCAACTAATAATACAGTAGATCTACTTACTAAAGCAATTAGTTAGCAACAACTAGATTTCCATCTTGAGAAGATGGGACTTAGATATTGCACTGATTAGCTTTAATGCAAGTGAGTGATTGTTAGAGTATTTGCCGTAGAGCAGTGTACTTTTTATATAAATGTAAAACAATATATTATTAAATGGCATTTAATATATTTTTCTTTAAATAAAATTGTTCCATTGTATTAAATATATATTTGAAGTCCTTAAGTATTTTGTAAGAGGATCTATTCTTTAGTGTTGAGAATATGAATGACAGATCGCTTTCAAATAAATACTTTAAAATTTTCATGGTCAGAGGATTAATGATTGGGCATCATTAATTCTGAAAGACCGTCATCTCTATTTATATTTTATAATCAGTATGTGATACTTATGATTATAAAGACAGTGAGCATTATACTGTTTGGGAAATGTTGTCGATATAAATATGTGGATATTCATATGATGAATAATAAAACTGTGACGTTAGATGAAGATTGCATGGAGTTTTACTACTAGTCAATAAATCATCGTCTAGGTCATAATTGCACATATAGTCCTTTGACTTGAGGGACACTATATCTCATTCATTGGTGGTTAGGATTTATTATTGCTTATATACTGATGCTATTCATGTAAAGGTATAAGGCATGTGATAGTTCTAACTAGTTATGTATGGAAGTAAGTGATCGCCAAGAAAGAATTCATTAACTTGAGTAAATAAGGAAGAAATCTTCTACTATCTGATTATTCTTGATAAGCAAATCCTTGGCCGAGGTAATTAAACTAGAAATAGTTTCTAGTAGGAATCGATTTTATCAAGAATTAGAATAAAGATATAGACATATAATTGAAGAATATTAAGGTTTGACAAAACCATGACCCTAGCCTAGATCAGGATTTCGTAATGAAGGGATTTTTAATGCACGTTAATTATGATCGGTGGTCCATGAAATGGATAAGTAATCAAACACTTATATTCATTCTAACTAGATAGTCATGATATGCTTTGCTGGGCATCACTCATGACTTATGGGACTAAGGGTGAAATAGTGATTTCACATTAGTAGAGAAAAATATTTTCTCAATCCTATTACTAATTAGATATGAACCTAGAAAATCACACTCCCAAAAATATTCAACTTTCAATTATAAAAGGTTTACCATAACAATTAATTAAATTGTTTAATTAATTGATTTTTTTTTTGGCCAAAGGTTCAATTAATTGATTAGTGGTAAAAGGATTAAACTTGTAATTAAATTTATAAGGACCCTAGCATGTCATGAAGTTTAAATCCACAAAGGATTCTTTATCAATTAGATCCTAATTTCTATATGATATAAATGAGAAAGATTAAATCGATTAAGTCTATGGATTAATAAAAAGAATTAATTTTGAACTTAGTAAATAACCCTAAACATATGTGATATAGCCCAAGCCCATATTTGATATGGAGAAGGCAATTTAGGGGTTAGAGAAATTTAATAACCTTAATCCATTTGATAAGTTTAGGGTTATGAAGAATTTCCACTAAAGTCAAAATGGTCTTTTTCTACTTTAAGACTTTATGGAAATAGTCATTAACTCTAAAGGGTAAGATGGACTTTTTTCTTATTCCTTAAAGTCAATAAAGCATATTAAATATCTAATTGGTTCCCTAATAACCAGCAAAGGGTTTTTTGGCTATAGAAGGAATATGATGATGTTTAATTTGGAGGTTTTTGGTGTGTATCTTTTTCTTGAGCAAACTTAGTGATTAAGTGTTGAGAGAAAAGGAAAAAGAAGAAAGTGTTCTTCAAATTCTTGTTCTTAAAATCTTGTTCTTTGTGAAAGAACAAAAGTTTGTTGTTGAGAAAAGATCAATCCATAGCAACAAAGAGAAATCAATTTAGCAAAGGTTTGTTTAAGAAGATCTTGAATCATATTGGTTAACCAAGAGAGTTATTGAAGAACATCTAAGGAAACCTAGGGGAGCTTTGAAGGTGGAACTTGGTGTGGATGATCTATAGGCTTTACACTTTAGGAGCTTTTAGAAAAGGAAGAAGAATCAAAGTTCAAACGCTTCAAGAGGTAATTCGATTACCACTTGTTTCTTCTTTCTTCTCATATGTTTTACACATAAATTAATTGATTTCTTTGAATGGATTTTGGACTTAAAATGGGTGAAATGAAATTTTAAAATGTTTAAAATTTCACCCCACCACCTAGCTTCTGCTTAATTTGCACCCAATATTCCTTTAGTTATACCACCCAGGTGATGGGCTAAAGCCTTTCCAGGTTGAGGAATCTGGATCAGCTAGCAATAGAAGGAAGGTCTGGGTGCCTGAGCTAAAGCACCTTGACAAAGAAGAACCTGAGGGCCAATTAAGCCTAGCAAACAAAGGGGCAATCAATTTGGGGGATTCGGGTGCAAGCATTAATGTAATTACTCTATTGCCCAATGAGTTGCTTCCAAAGCTTGGCCAACAATTTACTCTGGATGGTGATGTACTGAAAGCCAAACCAGCAGAAGAAGGAGAAGAAGTTTGAAAATCCATCATAATAGAAGAGCCACCCAACTAGCTCACTCACCACATTTGGGCACTTTATATAAAGGCTGAGATTAATAGGGTGGTCGTCAATAAGGTCCTGGTAGACAATGGATCAGGGTTAACATTTTGCTCCTAAGGCTTTTAAAGAAGCTCCGTCTAAATAAAGATGATCTAGAATTGGCCAATATTTCAATGATTGACTTCACTGGAGGGAAACAATGGCAGAAGGCTTCATTAATGTACAGATGAAGGTTAGTCGTGAAACTCGACTTGAGGGAATGTTCATAGTGGATGTTAAGAGTAACTATAATATCTTTTTGGGCCGGGACTAGATTCATTCTAATCGGTGCATTTCTTCTTCAATGCATCAAACTTTGATATTATTCAGAAAGGGATATGTAGAGATTGTGTATGCTGATGAAAATCCCTTTAAATAAGAGATCATATGGCAGATTCTCTATTTTATGAAACTTAGACTCGGGTTACTAAAGTAGTTATCTTAAAAGATGGCAAATACAAAAGGAAGCAACTTAAGTTAACTTCCTAGGATGAGTCCAAAATCTTGGTTGGTGAAGTGTTTTGGTCAACCTCAGTTTGACTAAATGGCCGAGCATCTTTTTCCAACTGAATTAATGGTTAAGTCACAACAACACAGAAAATGCTTAAGGAAGATTATAGCTCTTTTCAAAGAGCTAGGTATTGCAGTGACCAAATGTATATATGAAGACGAAGATAAAGACTTGTCTGGCCAACTGCACTTGAAGGATTTAAAGGTGGCATCCAAGAAGCTGCAAAGGCAAACCCATCGAAGTGGAAGATCCTTTGAAGGAAATCAACTTGGGCACAGAAGAGGATCCTCGGCCAACCTTCATTAGTGTTAAGCTTAATGCCGAGTTTGAAGGAAAATTAATTGCCTTATTGAAGGAATTTAAAGATTTTTTCGTGTGGAATTATGATGAAATGCCAAGACTTGACCGAAATCTAGTAGAGCATCGATTACCGATCAAGCCAGGGTTTAGGCCGTTTAAGCAACCTATACGAAGGATGTCTAAGGAAGTCGAAGAACTAGTACGAGAAAAAATTAAGAGATTCCTAGAGGTTGGGTTCATTAGGATAGCCACTTATGTTGAATGGATCTCCAATATTGTCTCAATTATAAAGAAAAATGGCAAGTTGAGGATATGTGTAGACTTTAGAAACCTCAATACAGCCACCCCTAAGGACGAATATCCCATGCCAATCTCAGATATGTTGATAGATTTGGCAGCATGCAACCTCATCCTTAGTTTTATGGATGGGCATTCGGGATAAAATCAAATCAAGATCGTCGAAGAAGATGTTAGTAAAACAACGTTCAAGTGCCCAGGACCGATCGGAGCATATGAATGGGTAGTAATGCCATTCGGTCTAAAGAACGTTGGGGCCACTTACCAACGATCAATGAACATAATCTTTCATGATATGATTGGAAAATTCATAAAATTTTATATTGATGATGTAGTGGTCCAGTCTCAATAAGAAGAGCAACATCTAGCCGATCTCCAGAAGTCCTTTGAGAGAATGAGGGAACACAAGTTGAAAATCAATCCCTTAAAATGTGCATTTGGAGTATCGGCGGGAAACTTTCTTAGGTTCTTAGTACATCAGAGGGGGGTAGAAGTAAATAAGAATAAGGCAAAAACTATCATTAAAGCTGAGCCACCTCACACCAAAAAGGAACTGCAAAAGTTGATCGGGCAAATTAATTTCTTGAGGAGGTTTATTGCTAACACATCTAGAAAGCTTCGGTCATGGTGCGGGTTTTTGAAGATTAAGAATGATGTCGAGTTCAAATGGACCGAAGAACACTAAATAGTGTTTGATGAGATTAAGGATTACCTATCCAAACCTCCTGTAATGACTCCTCCAAGATCGAATCAACCATTGATCCTCTATATTTCGGCCTCGGATGACTATTAGAAGCATGCTAGCTTAGGAGCAAAAAGGTTTTGAGCAGGCAATATAATATCTTAGCAGAAGTTTAAGTCAGCACAAGGTGAAGTATACATGGATTGAAAAGTTATGGCTCACACAATATTTCTCATGTACGAAGCTAAGGTACTACATGCTCCCAGTAATTATCTTGGTTATAAGTAGGACCAATGTCATTAAGTACATTTTGTCTCGGCCTTTCCTGAGAAATAAAATGGGCATTATTCGAGTTTTCACTCCAGTACGTGCCTCAGAAAGCAATTAAAGGGCAAGCTCTAGCCGATTTCTTAGCCCATCACCCAACTAAAGAAGAGCCCATGGAGGATTCCATTAAATGCATATTCGGTGAATCATGGAAAATGTGGTTTGATGGTTTAAAAACCATAAGTTCGGCCGTAGCAGGTATAGTGTTGACCTCGCCAGGAGACATAACGACAAAGCTTGGGTTCGTGCTTGGTTTTCCATGTGCAAATAACCAAGCCGAGTATAAAGTCTTCATAATTTGGTTGGACATACTCACTGAGCTGGGAGTATGCTCGGTAGATATAAGAGGTGATTCCCTGTTGGTAATAAAACAAGTCTCAGGCGAATACAACTGTGAATCAACTACGCTTTAACCTTATTGCAATAAGGCGATGAATTTGATTGATAGTTTCGAACATTTCTCCTTAAAGTATGCCTTGAGGGACGAAAATGAAGAGGCAAACCAGTTGGCACAAGGAGCTTCGGGGTATTTAGCTTGGTTTGGAGAAGTGCCTTTAGAATATAGGCCAATCTCAATGTTATGTATCAAAGGTATAGATTGGCTTGAAGAATAGGTTAAGAAGCACTAAGGGATCTTCAATATTGGCCTTACTAAAGACTAGTGAAAGGAATTGATTGAATATCTCAGGATCTGACCTCAGGGGCAGATCACAAGGTCAAACTCATCGTCTAAAGGTTTTGGGAAGATAATGGAGAGTTGTACCGAAAGCATCCTGGAGGAGAACTTTTGCTATGCCTTGGCCTAAAAGAAGCAATGTTGGCCATGGTTGAGGTCTATGAAGGTGTAGCTGGAGGTCACCTGTAATACCCTAGGTCTTTCCCTAATTAAGACTTGTTTGTCAGGGGTATACGTATATGATATCGAAGTAAATATAGATATTCATAAGTTATGAAGCTAGAAAATCTATTAGGAAATTTGTATGAGGATTTCTTATTATTGCTAGTGTGATTTAATTAATATATGATAAATATTTACATAAATGTGAATTATATAATTATATTTTTTATAAGTAAATGGTTATACCTTAAGTTAAAATTAAATTTAGAGTTAAGAGCGTGAAAGAATATAAAAAGAAAATAAGGAAATAATTAACTTATCAATTTTTGACAAAAAAAAAAGAAATTAAGAAATTAATTTAAACAAAGGTGGGCTCCATACCTTATGTTAGCCGAAAATTTATGATAAAAAAAAAAAAAAAAAAGATATGGATGCTTAATTGTATATGAAAAACTTATTTCATCATCTTAAATAAATAAAAATATTAACTCTTATTAACTAATATTTTATTCTATTGATTTTTATCACATGTTTAATAAATTAAATATAAATTTATATTCTTTACTTCTTCCATCATTTTCTACATACTTCTTATGGTCTCTTTAAAGAAAGAACACAAGAAAGTTACTCTTCTCCCTCTTCATTTTCGGCAATTATATAGAACAATCAAGAACAAATTTTTCTAAGGTAAATATTCTTACAACTACTTTCATTTAATCACTTAAGTATATTTGATAAGTTATTTGTTGGATTTGG
>CATKHJ010242797.1:0-11549 GCA_949750685.1 Vernicia montana
CTGACTTGCTCATAAATTTATAATATATACTGTCAAAAATTCATTAATTACTAAGCAAAAAGTTAGTATTTGATTTACCTTTTCCACCTGTTTTCTATTTACAATCACAAATTAATTAACCATCTAATTTTATTTAAAATCAATTTTAAGTCCATTAAAATTAAATAATAAATAATTATTGTTCATTGGATTAGGATAATTCACTTTATTTTTTTTTAAATCAGCTATTTTCAATAATAACAACAATTCTAGTTCTAAATTAGTGTTTTAATCTAATAGTAAGGTGGGTGAACACCATATTCGAATTTTATCGATAAAATTAATATTAAAAAAAACTAGTTCTATATGTGGTATTATTAAGTAATAATAAGAATTTATTCATTTTAAAAAATAAGAGTAATTTATGTAAATATCAAATAAATGAGACGAAATTTATTTTGTGAAATTAATTGAACCTTTGTATGTAATATTTAACCTATAATATCCCAAGAGGTTGAGGCTTAGACAATTAATGCTGTTTTGTGAAACATTTTGTTTGTTTATACATGGGAGATGATTGATCAGAAACAGCCAAAGGACATCAAAAAGAGACAGTGTAATATTAATGGATGCACAGGAGATGGATCACTTGATCGTCATGGCAAGCCAGCTTTAAAAGGGAGCACTGGTGGATGGAGATGTGGAATAATATTATTAGGTAATTAAATTATTGTTGTTGTTAGTTTTCTTGGATATAAAAACATTAATCTCACCGATTAACTTTTAGTTTAGCGGGATTGAAATCATTTTCAAAAGTGTAAAATTCGAATTCGAAAACTATTCAAAGCCAAATTTAAAAAACTAACACCAATCTAGACAGAAAATTGAAAAATGAGAAATGAACCTCTTCATTCAATTCCAAGAGAAGCTACTGAGTTTATATACAGAGACTAATAAAAAAAAAAAAAAGAGAAACTAACAGAAATATGCTGAGTCAGCATTCTAAAAGAATCATTTAGGAAATATCTAATTTATCTAGTATGCTTACACTTCCCCTCAAGATGAGCATACATATTATGTAAGCTCATCTTGCTTAATAACTCTTTAAATCTTGATGGATGCAGAGCTTTTGTGAACAAATTTGCTAGCTACTCATTTGTGTGAAGATACCGAGGTTCCATTAATCCAGATAACACATTCTCTCTTAGAAAATGACAATCTATCTCTATGTGCTTTGTCCTTTCATGGAAAACTGGATTTCTGGATATATGCAAAGCTGACATGCAGTCACAAAACAATTTCACTGATCCTTCATGTTTAATTCCAAAATCTTCAAGTAAATACAATATCCACATGAGCTCACATGTTGTCACAGCCATGGCTCGATATTCAGTTTCAGTTGAGCTTCTAGCTACTGTGCTTTGCTTTTTGGACTTCCAGCTTACTAAAGAATCATCAAGAAATATGCAAAAATCAGATAATGACCTTCTGGTCTCTACACAACCTGCCCAATCACTGTCTGTATACCCTCTCAACTTCATCTCTGATTTTGCAGACATGAAAATTCCTCGTCCAGGAGCTGTTTTCAAATACCTCAACACTTTGAATGCAGCTTGCAAATGAATCTCCGCTGGTTTGTCCATGTATTGAGTCAAAACATGGACTACATAACTTATATCAGGCCTTGTTACTGTCAAATACATCAATTTGCCCACTAGTTGTCTGTATTCAGTAGGATTTTTCAATAAATTAATGTCTGTATGAGTCAATTTATGATTGACTTCTATAGGAATGGCAGAGGATTTAGCACCAAGATGACCATACTCTTTCAAAAGCTTTAAAGTATATTTCCTCTGATATATTGATATTCCAGATTTTGATCTAGCAATTTCAAGCCCCAAGAAATATTTCAAGATTCCAAGATCTTTAAGCTTGAAATTGGAACTCAAGACCCGTTTAAGGTGATGAATCAGGTCTGCATTATCACTTGCTATGATAATGTCATCTACGTACACCAATAAAGCAATAAAACCAACCTGATCTCTCTTTGTAAACAAAGAATAGTCTGATTTTGATTGATGAAAGTCATTAGACAATAAACACTCTGTAAACTTAGTGTTCCATTGCCTAGAGGCTTGCTTCAATCCATATAATGATTTTTGCAGCTTGCATACCAACTGGATACCAGATTCTTTTGCCTTAGCTAACTCCCCCTGAAGCTGATATCCAGGTGGCAATTCCATGTACACATCCTCATTCAAATCCCCATTCAAAAATACATTGTTAATGTCAAGTTGAGAGAGATGCCATCCATGAACAGAAGCTAAAGCTAGAAAAAGTTTGACTGTAGCATGCTTAGCCACTAGACTAAAGGTCTCTTGGTAGTCAAAACCTTCCCGCTGAGTATATCCTTTGGCCACTAACCTGGCCTTGTACCTTTCTATGGAGCCATTAGAATTAAATTTCACCTTGTAAACCCACTGCTTGATGAGTTGCAGGCAAAGGAACAACAGTCCAGGTGTTATTAATTTCCAAGGCATCTAATTCATCCTTCATGGCATCTTTCCAATGATCGTATAGGATAGCTTGGTGATAGTAAGTTGGTTCAAAAAACAGATGAAATAGAGCAAACAAACTCTGATACCATAACACTAATCTAGACAGAGAATTGAAAAATGAGAAATGAACTTCTTCATTCAATTCCAAGAGGAGCTACTGAATTTATATACAGAGACTAACAAAGGAAAGAAAAAGAGAAATTAACAGAAATATGCTGAGTCAGCATTCTAAAAGAATCATTTAGCAAATATCTAATTTATCTAGTATGCTTACAAAAACAAAAAAGCATCTAACTATATATATGATAATTGCTTGCTAGTTCTAATTATTATATACTTGAAGAAACGTAGAGGTTTACTGTAGTTGATCTACATACTTGAGTTCAAGTGCCTATCCGTCAAATAGTGATTAAATTATTGAGTGAGATAGAATTAGAGAAAGAGATGTACTATGCCTCATTGTATAATCTAAGTTCATTGAACCTCGCAAAAACTTGAAATACATAAATTAAATATGCGCTCCGCTCACCGAACTAAAAGCTTCAATTAATTAAATTAGGTTGTTCTATAAATTAGAAATAGAAAATTACAAGACTATGGATCTTCATATTAACCTGTAAATTACAAAATTGGTGGGATTAATAGCAGAACCATAACTTGCTGCTCATTTTTAATAGCTTTTCATTTTTTTTTTTTTTAATTGAAACAGCAAATCTAGGACTCGTTACTCTAGCATATGTTGGAGTGGAGGTGAATATGGTTCTTTTCTCAAAATCTGTACTAAGGCAAACCAATGCTGAGGCAGCAAATACATTCAGCCAGTGGATGGGAACTACCTATCTCTTTTCTCTAATAGGTGCCTTTATCAGTGACTCTTATTTGGGAAGATACCTCACTTGTGTCACATTCCAAGTCATCCTTATTACTGTAAGCAGCTAATCTTTGATCTCATATTTGTACAATTTCACCAATGAGCTTTAGCTTAGTAGTATTGGAGTTGTTTCTAAAACTGTAGGGTCTCGAGTTTAAGTCCCAGCCCGAGCCAAATTACAAAAAAAAAAAAATGTAACATTTGTTTCAAGAGAAAGAACTTTGCATTTTAATTTCATTGTTGGTTATTGCAGGGATTAGTAGCACTATCATTCTCTACTCGCGCATTTCTGCTTAAACCCCATGGTTGTGGCACTATAGGGGTGCTATGTGAACCTCATACTCCAATTGAAGTTGCAATATTCTACATATCAATTTATTTGATTGCTTTTGGCAATGGAGCTCCTGAACCTGCACTAGCTACATTTGGTGCAGACCAATTTGATGAGGAAGATCCCAAAGAAAAGCAATATAAGAAATCATTTTATAGCTATTTTTATGTTGCAATAAATCTTGGATCCTTAGTCGCAGAGACAATTTTGGTTTACATAGAGAATATGGGGTATTGGGTATTGGGGTTTTGGATATGCGCTGCTTGTGCTGTAGTTGCATATGTTTTGCTATTGAGTGGAGCTTTCAGATATAGGCACTTCAAGCCTTCTGGTAATCCTATCTCTAGGTTCTTTCAGGTGATAGTGGCTTCATTTAGGAAAATGAAGCTTCAAGTACCCTCAAATGGAGAAGAGCTTTATGAAGTTCATGGAAGGGAAGGTGAAATAAATGGTACAAGAAGAATACTCCATACTAATGACTTCAAGTGAGTACAGTTAATGCAGAAATATTGTTTTGCCGAGTCAATAGTCAAGTATTTATCTCGTAGTTTAGAAAGGTATTCCACTTGTTGAATTGCTTTCCTTCCCCTGAACAAGCAGGTTTCTCGATCGAGCTGCCATTCTAACCCCTATGGACATGACCTTGGTGCAAGAGCAAGACAAGTGCCGATCTCCAAATCCATGGCATCTGTGTACCATCACTCAGGTTGAAGAAGTGAAATGCATACTGAGACTAATGCCAATTTGGTTCTGCACCCTCTTGCCTTCTGGAGTATTCATACAATTGCTCTCTCTCTTTGTTGAACAAGGAGCTGCGATGGACAAAACAATCTCCAAGTTTTATATTCCTCCAGCAAGCATGACTGCATTTGACATTGTAAGCTCATCGGCTTTCATTATACTATATGACAGGTTCATTCTTCCCGCATTCACTAAAGTGACGAAAAGGAAGCCAAAATCTGTAAGTGAACTACAAAGAATAGATATTGGGCTTGTAGGTGTAATAGTAGCCATGATAGTTGCAGGCATTGTGGAACAACAAAGGCGAAAATATGCAATAAACATTGAAAAGGAGGAGAGTTCATTAGGGATTTTGTGGCAGACTCCACAATACATCCTTCTGGGAACATCCGAAGCATTCGTTTATGTTGCACAAATGCAATTTTTCGCTTCGCAAACCCCAGATGCATTGAAAAGTATAGGCATCAGTCTCTCCATGTCTTCAACAGCCATTGGCAGCTATATTTACAGCATGATTTTGACAATAGTGATGGCAATCACAGCAAGAAATGGGAATCCAGGTTGGGTTCCTCCAAATTTAAATAATGGTCATTTAGAGAGGTATTTCTTTCTCTCAGCCGCTTTGATAGCTCTTAACCTGGGATTGTTTGTAATATGTGCCAAGCGGTACAAGTTCACATCATTTGAGAAGCGAGATGTGGAGGCAAGTGATATAAATGTTGCAGATTAAGCTTTTTGTATTTTGGACTCCGATCATCTAGTCGTTGTATTTAGATGGTTTTTAGGAGTAGCAATATAAATGATTTAAGAGTAAGAATTAAAATTAAAATGTAATAGTAAGATTGTAGTAGTCTAACAGATGCAGGTTCTGTATCGGAGTCCTGAAGGAATGCAGCTAAAAGTCCTTAAATTACTGATTTTCTCGCCGTCTTAAAAGTCCGTCGTTTTTTTCAACCAAGGGGAAAAGTCTCATGTCTTATGAACCTAATACATTCATTGTTGGAGACTGGAGTGCTAATTAGTAATTACATCTAAAACTTTTAACACCCAATGCTTGCAATGGGACTGAATTACTGATTAGTGATAATATATGTCAAAAATAAATGGATGAGATTTGTATGATTGAAAGTCACGTAAATCAAATTGAGATAGTCGCTAAAGTCCAATACACAATAAAAACAATATACAAGATGCAAAGTTGCAAACATTTTGTCACATGAAGGAGGAGAGATACCAGTAAACATTATATTTCATTAAGATGCAGAGATACAACAATGTTGTTGAACTTGGTAACAATTGTTCTCTCATTTTTGGGCATAAAAAAAAGGTAATAAATGACTGACTTGATGATGAACATTTAACATTTAATAATTCAGTAAGAGAAGACATGAAGAAACAACATTCCTATGGTGGAAGCCAGGAACCAATAGTCAAACTTTCCAGGTGCACCAAGGAACCATAAATTCGAAAAGTCTAAATGGTAAGGTGTAAGATTTATCATTTTGAAATCTTTGCAATCAGTTCTCTTACCAGCTTGGCAGCAACCATTGCAGTCATCCCATCAACAGTGTCCCGCTGTGGATTGAATTCAACTACATCTGCGGCAACAACATCAGCTTGAAGGTTGTGGAGTATGTTGAGAACATCACGGAAAGAGAGACCACCAGGCTCAATGTGAGATACACCAGGAGCAAAGGCAGGGTCAAGGCAGTCCACATCTATTGAGATATACACTCCCTTTACACCTTCGCCTAATTTCTGTTCAAAGAAAATTCCAGTGTCAAATTTATATAGCCAACTCACATGCATGTGTAAACATAGGAGATAAAGAGAGAAAGAAACCAGATTTTCCAACAGTTGGCGATCTCTTGAGAAGGTTCGCATTTCAAATTGCTCCACGCCAAACCTTTTGCCCTGCTCACGGCCTTCTTTTGTTATTGATCTGATACCCACCTGAAAGGGTCAGCATTCAATTTTGTTATTGGTGGCCATTATCAATGTTAGAAGTACAAGGACCAGTCCATGTGTGTGGAGAGAGGGAGAGGATAAACTATAACTTTACACTAAAATTTTTTTAGTTAATCCACCAAGTTATAACCTGTAGATAGATTAATAATGTATCCTTCTAGTAAAGGAAATGATGAGAAGGGAAAATAAAAGTTGAAGGGGATAACAAAATTGCATTGAAGGTTCAAAAAGTATGTCACCAAATTAATAATAATAAATAAAAAGGAATGCTGATGTGAATGTCTTGCTCATATCCTATACAGGTGTGGACATATTTGGGGTAAAGCTGCTGAAAGTAGACATAACATAAACTGGATAAAATCAATGCAACAACCTTGCAAATCAATAATTATCCGCAAAACTAGTACAGAACATCGTAGCAATGGAAAAAAATATGTGAAAAGCAGAGGACATACTTGCAAGAGCCGCCGTGCATAACCACCTTCCATTATTCGGGCAAATGAAGATGCATGAGAATATTTATTTCCTTCAAAGGAATGATAGATATCTGGATGAGCATCCAGATGAAGAATATCCACAGGTCCCCCAAGCTTCTCAGAGACGACTCTTACTACAGGAAAAGATATTGAATGGTCACCACCTAAAACTAATGGGCGTAATGGATCCTGGAAGAGCAAACATAAAAGATTTAAGAATAAAATGCTTAACCAAAATGTAGCAGCAAAATACTAATATCCATGAAACAAGTAGACTCCCATTAGAAGCTAAAATGGCAAAGCTTTTAGGGACAGGGTTCTTGGTATTCTTAGCATGTCATGCACTGTCACATTATTAGCTCAGAATTCACCTCCAGAATGTAAGGAAAGACTTCGTCTTGACACACAAGTTTAAAGAACCACCAAATTACTCAGAAATATACCCTGATAATTAGATCATTCTATTCAGTAACAATGAATCATGATCATCCAACAGTCTAATTCCACAAGTGATCCAGTCAAATTACAATTTCCCACCATTGGTTGATTCATCGCTAATTATAATGCGGAAAACAGATTAAATGGTTCAGATTTAACTAGCTAATGCAATAGTCTCACTCAAGTTTTAGATATTTGACAGAGTGTCAACAAGAAGTAGCAAATACAACATTTTACACAAGGCAGGCCTTCATATGCAGAAGATAAAAACAATGCTTTGCAGCAGCCTGTGCTGTTATATCCTAATCAATTAGCCTTGCAGACTGCCATAATCATTATCACTATGCTAGCCTGAACTCGCAAACCATAAATAAAAATGTGGCAGATCAAGCCAAGAATTTATTGGGCAAGTATAGATCAATCAACTTGACCTAACAACTCAGGATCTTTGGCAGGCTTTTCTGAATCCTCTAGTTATATGTGCTCTTTTTTGTGGTAACAATATCCTACAGGGTAAGCAATTTCTCGATTTGAATAATTCACAAGGGCCATGAAAGAAGATCCCTTACAAGGGAAACATTTGCATAGCTGATGATAAAAAAAATTGAAAAGCTAGATGCAAAACAACAGTCACCTCTTCCATCACTAGCTTGACAGACTCACTGATAACATTCATCAATCTGTCATCATCTACACCACAATCTCGAATTTCTTGAACAGGAACATCACCAACATCAGTTAGCACCCGTGGATCATTTAATTCTTTCCCTGCACACAGCCAAGCATCATCTCTCAATAAGCAAACAATATTATCACAAAAGGGAAGCATGAAAACAGACAGAAAAGTGAAAATCAGTATCAGATCCTTTGGCAATCAGATTTCCAGGTACTGTATTTTCTTGTTTGCATAACCATAATAAATATTTATTATAATTTCAATACTCGCTGGTTTTAGTAATGGTTTTAGCACAAGTTGATAAATGAAACCGAAACCGACAAAATTCAGAGACATGCCTTAAGAAGAGACCTTATACATTTGCAAATTGATTTTTTTTATGAAAAGTTCAACTCTGAAATAATTACACCTTGAGCATGAATCACCAATTCTAAAATGCTTCTCATTAAAAATATAAAATTCAACAAGCAAATAAATTATACTATTCAAATAGCGTTCCAAAAGCAGGGTAATACTAATACAGTTACCTTCTTCACTTGTTGAGTTAGTGCTACCACACCATATAGCCTCCCTAATTCGAGGAGGAGCAAATGCTGGGCCTTGAAGAAATGATGAGTTATGCCCTAATGGAACTCCAAGAAGAGACGATGATGCTACAGCACCTCCTAGAGCACGCACAAGCTCTCCCTGGGGAATAGCACCATTAAATCAAGAAGGAAAAAAAAATAATCATAGACTTCACATAATCAGTAAACTAAATTAGCAAAATTCAACCTCAGAATTACATAATTAAGCATTTGCAACATAATTACAAAGTAAAGATTATACCTTAAGCTTTGCTCTCTCGCGAATAAGAGTAAGAGAAGCATCGATAACGCGATTTTGGCCCTTCTCTATCAACTCAGCAGGGATATTCGCAGCTTTTAGGTTCTGCAAGTAATGGATTCCTCTCCGTGCTACACCTGACATTTCTGAAATTCAAAAATAAAAATAAAATAATAAATCACTGTACTCATCACTCACTCGCAATTCACACAAAAAATATATACCTTATAGAGAGAGAGAGGTAAGTGACAGAGTCGAAACGGCAATGGCTTCTTTTGGATTGATCAGATAGAGAGGATGATGATATTGGCGCTAATTTAAGAGGAAGCAGCCCCGCAGCTTTTTCACTATCACACACAACAGTAGACGAGAAAATAGAATGGCACCAATAAGTAAGATAATGATCTGCTTAATATTTTAATTTTATTTGATTATAGTGTAATAATTTAATATTGTTTAAGGATGGGTGTTGCGTATTGATTAGAGCACTTATCTTTTTTGCCAGATTGTAACTCTTAAGTAGTGTACTCTTATATACATTCACGTAGGATTTATGTAACAATGTTGATGGAGTTCTCGAGTTTAAATTTTAAGAGACTCCCCTTTTTTTCCATATCACAAAGAAGAAAAAATAGATATGAATTTTAAAAATGGAATAAAAAATTTCAAAATTTTATTTGATATAATTATCGCGAATCCAAAAAATAAAATAATTAGAAATAATTTTATTAAAATAAAAGAAATAAGTAAACAAATTTATCGATTGTCATATAAATTAATTGATGATTTGGTGTGATATAAACATGTAAGAGGATGGTGCCCTATTTTTAAATACACAGATGAATTTAATAATTTCTCGCGAAGGCTATTGGCTTTGTTGCAATTATATATGTGTGCATGTACACTCAGATGCGCGCACACACCATAAGAAAGCAATTTTGGGAGCTTAATTAACTGAAAATAGCAGTTGTGCTATGAATTGATATATTGTTTGCCAAAGGGCCACTATAAATAATAGCTTATAGCTTTATAGAAAGAAATCTTCTTCCTTTACATTTGTAAGTGCTATTCCATTTGCAACAAGCTAGAAAAAGGTAAAAAAAACTGGAAATGATAGGAATTAAGAAAGTTTTTCTAATCCTTATATTTATAGGGTACTTTTTGTATCTTAGAATAATGTCCAAATACATGCACTGCTCTAAAGATGAATTGGGGATTTGAGTGCTCTTCACTTTTTCAGAAGAAAAGGGTTACAAAGATAGAAAGAGTTTAGATTTTTCCGAAGACAAATTCTTTCCCCTTTTATCTTGGAGGGGAGATGCTAAATTATGTTTTCCTTTTGTCGACCGTCCAGCCAATCAAACTCCCTATTACTACAATTTTCCAATTTTTCTTTGGAGAACAGTTTTCAGGTAAGTCACTATCATATTATTTTGTCTCTTGATCACAAAATCCTAGCTAGTGCTGGAGGACTAATTAATTAACTCTCTCTTTAAAACCTGTTCTGTTCCTCGGGAAGCAAGAAGACCCTGTGAATTAAACTTTACAAGCACTACTATTATATCTATATATATATATATACTACTTTGGCAAAGAATAAATATTATATTACAATTACTATATGGAAATGTTTTCGAATTTACTAACTCAGTCTGACATTGAGAGAAGATTGGCATTGCCAACAAAGTGTCTAAAGTACTTGCCCTGTCTTGGAAAAGGCCATGCGTTAGATTTTCACGTAAAGGATGAGAATGGGCAAATATGGACTTTTCGCTGCATCATCCGCAAGAAAAACCACCCAAAACCTGTTCTTTCAAAGGGTTGGCGCAAATTTGCTTCTGCCAAACATCTTGTTGTGGGTGATAAACCAAAATATTTGCTATATTACCATTGCAAAACCAAAATATTTGCTTTATTACCATTGCAAATTTGAGCACATGCACATAATATGCCCATGGAATTGATTGTGGAAGATGCAATCACAACTTGGAACAACTATTTTTGCATCAAAAGAACAAACTTTGAACATATCTAATGCATGATGACATTTATTTGGACAGTGCATCCAATTCAGAATCACATCTCTAGCAGTATCATTCTTTCTTTGAGCACTTGAAGTACAAAAACATAATTATTAATCTGTGACAGCAATCTTCATTACAAAGAGGGACTCGATTCTACAGTAGATGATCAGAGCTTAGAAAGATTTAAGGTCAAATCTTTTAATTATGTGGAATCGAAAGCATATTCTAATCACCAACAAAAACAAACTAATGTTTCTAAAAGTCATAGCAATTCACATTTTTTCATAGATATATAGAATAAGAGATCAATAGATGCTGCTCAAAGGTGCTAAAACTTGAATATTTATGCAAAAGTTCAAGATAAATATATACATTATGGACAACAGAAAAAAAGAAAAAAGGATTTGATGTGAGCTTCTTACCTACAAAGATCACAAACTGCCCTCAGAATATATCCAGCAAACACAATACCCACCAACCTGAAAAAAGAAATAAGATCATTTAGACAGGCATAACATCATGAACATCAAATTCAGTAAAGATTCTTTCTCCTGAAACACCAATGTAGCGAGAACATTTTTGAAATGAGCAGCCGACACTAGCTGGACAATTTGTACACCATTACCAAATCCACAACACATTACAACTTCCAAAATAATAAC
>CATKHJ010242844.1:0-17385 GCA_949750685.1 Vernicia montana
ACAGTATACTTCTTACAAATAATAAGTATCTTATATCGTTGAACATTTAATTTATAGAATACATTAAATAAAATTTAGTATACTTTTACAATATAATTAGTATCTACTACTGTTTATACAAGTTATAGATTTCGAACAAAATAAAAAGTCACAGCAAATAATATACATTAAACAAAAAACATTATACTTTTAGCAAATAATTAGTATCTAATACTATTTAACATTTTATTTTATTTTTTAAAAAAATTAAAAAAATAATAATAAACATTAAAATTAAATAATTTTCTAAAAGGAAAATCATAAAACATTTATTTAATTAACTCAAAACCATTACAAATTCTATTAAATTGATGATATATTACAAAATAAATCTAAGAGGTTAAAAATAAAAATAAAAACAAAAAAGGTTAAAAAAGTAATTAAAAAGGTCTAAATATAAAAAAAAAAAATTAAGAGGCTATAAATGTTAAAAATATAAAAAATAGAACATATAACGTAAATTTCTATATTTTTTAAAGCCAAACTCGATCCATGAACAAATCTAGTAATTAATATATATAAAAATGATCAGGATGGCTGAGAGAAACATTTGAATGAACGAAAAATGACATGTTTAAATTTGTTTTTTACATTATAAAAGGACAATAGATGATAATAACAAGTAATTAAAATAATATTATAAATTCAATATATTATTAGATAATATTAACAAATTATTATTTTTTTTTATTTAGAGCAAAGTAATTAATTTCTTAAAAAGTGACAATAATACTACAAGTAATTATAACAATATATTAATTTTTAAAGATTTTATTAATAAAGGTAAAACTTAAACTATCACAAATGGTATAGTAAAAAATTAATACTAATTACTTAAATATTCATGATAAATTTCTGATTTATTCACTGTTTTTATTAATGCAATTAATTACATAAAAATTTAATTAATGTATATTTTTCATCAATTTTAATTTATTTATATTTATGATTTTATTTTTATATGTTATATACTATAAAATATCCCCGCATGTATTAAATGACTAATAATACAATAAAGGCAATTATCTTTTATTTTATTTTACTTAAGGTAAATTACTTTAACAATTGTTAAGTTTGGTATAACTAACACTCTAATTCCTATTGTTTCAAAATTAATAATTATAGTTTTTTGAGATTTGTTAATCACCAACACTTAAGTTTTTATTTGTTGATTTCAAAAAACAAAAAAGTTTTTATTTGTAAAATTATAAAATTTTTTATTATACTTTAACTTTTAACATTTTAATTAATTTATATAATACTTTATCTTTAAAATTGTAAAATATAATATACTTTGAGCCTTCAATTATTATATCATAGAACACTTTATCCATTCATCGTAGTTAATTAGATAATTAGAAAGCCTTATAATAATTTACCAATTTACTTATGCCCACATGTTGCTTCTGAAGAACATACTTGTTAAGGTAGGTAGATGTCACACAAGAATTGCAGAAACTGTACCTATGAATGCCCATGAACAATCCTTTCAAAGACAAAAAGGGTCAAAGTTCATCTTTCTGTTTCTATCAAAAAGAAAAAAAAAAAAAAAAAAAAAAAAAAAAAAAGTTAAAGTCATTTAATTGGGTAATTAAGCAAAAATATGTAATATATTAGAACTAAAATATGCTTGCTTAGAATTATTTTTATTATCCCTTCGTTAGTGGAGTCATTCTTTGTGGGCTATGACACAATTCAATAGCATGTCAAGATTCGTGTTAATAAGCTAATTGTTAGCCACAAATCACGGTGAGGCGCATTGCTATCTACTTATCTAGGTTTGTGGAAATCTTAATTAGAGGAAACCTTTTAATTTTCCATTTTCTATTATACTAGTATAATATATAAAATTAAATATTCATTTATTGGTATAATAGAACAATATAAAATTATTAAATCTTATGATATTGTTCCTTAAAAAAAATCTTATATATTGTAATTCTTTAAAATTAATATCAAAACAAATCAGAAATACAAATAATGATAGCAAATCTCAGTTTGAAATATTAGATCGTACTCAACAGCAAATAATAGTCATTTTTCAAATCTTTTGATGATCTTGACACCAACAAAAGTAGATTCGATGTTAAAAATAAGATTTGTAATTCTGATTGAACTATCAAACAAATAATAAATTAAAAGAAAAAGAACAATCCACCATAAAGGAGATAAATAAACCACCAAAAAGAAAATTAAATTTATTAACAAATAAATTTAAATATTATTGAATAAAAATTAAAATTAAAATGAAAAATAGAAGAGAATGATTCACCATCGACCTAAAAAACACCGACGGTGATTCGATAAAATAATAAAAATGAAAAAAATTTTAAAGGAAAGGAGAAGCTTCTCTCTGTAAGCTATTTTTTTAAAGCAACTTGGGTAAGATTTAATTTTTCAACTCTTGGCAACTTGATTTATTTTTCACTTGTGCTTATACAATACGGGAAAATTAATAAAATAAAATAAAATATTTTACAAATAAGTTATTTGGTTCAAAATAGAGTTTTTGGTATTTATTATATATCTTGATTATTTAAAATCATTTATTAATTGTAATAATTCATGTACTTTAATTAATTAGTCATGTTTTTTTTTTTTTTTTGAACTGAATAATTAATTAGTCATGTAATTATTTGCAAAATATTGTCTTAAGAAAAAATATTTTTTTTCTTCTTTGATTTTTCAAAAGTTTGATGATAATGGACAATTCTCAAAACTCATAAGTGAGTTTGGTTTTTGTCATATAATTATAATTATAAATTATCTGTCTCTCTTGTTGTTACATGAATTTAACTTAAAATTTTATTGATCAATTAGGCAATGTAAATGATTGCTATATATGAATTTTGTTTCCCTTTGTTGAATATTAAAAGGAGGTTACCAATATGTTTTAATTCAAAAGGGGTAGGAAGTTCTTTTGCTCACGCAATGGATGACAAGTTTCTCACAAATGACTTTAACAAAGGGAAGAAATTAATTTGGAATTCTCATTAAATTTTATTTTCATTTCAAATTCAAAATAAAAAGTGTTTTCTTGTATGTTCCTTATAGCTTTTCTGCCTTTTCACATCTTGAAATTTTTTTTTTCTGAATTAGATTCTCAAGGATCA
Source organism: Vernicia montana (assembly GCA_949750685.1). Taxonomy (NCBI): domain Eukaryota; kingdom Viridiplantae; phylum Streptophyta; class Magnoliopsida; order Malpighiales; family Euphorbiaceae; genus Vernicia; species Vernicia montana. Next base: position 3,153 of record CATKHJ010242844.1, read on the forward strand.
CATTTAACAAAATATTTGAAAATTTTTTCATATTAATAAATAAATAAAATTATGATTTTAGAGTTATGAAATTTCGAATTTCAGATATAAATAAATAAAAAAAAAAGAAAAATTTCTCAAATGGAGTTTTTTTTTTTTTTTTTTTTTACGCTAGAGTAATTAATTTGTACTATATCTTTGTAAAAATTAAGAATTAAGAATATAATTAAAGGAATGCAAAAATGTTATTGGCATTGCAATATTTTCTTTTTGATTCAATTATTCCTAGCAAATCAAATTGATAGAGGTCAAAATTTTGTGAAAAGGACTCCTAGAAAAATGTAAGTTAATTTGAGGCAGCAAAAATATGCTATTATCTACTGTAGAAAGCCACGTATGGTAGTCGGCTTCGCTCGGCTATTAATAGCAGAAATTCAACAAAACCACAACCAGTGAATATAAAAAGAAGAAGAAGAAGAAGATTATCATAGTGATTTTTAAATGTGGGAGCATCTAATTAAAGATTATACTAAATATGCAAATTATGATTAATACATTAGTCTAAGTTTAATTATGAGACTATTTCATAATTTTTTTTTTGATATTAGGGAGGTTCAATGAGTCGTGGGCTACACAATAGAAAGTAGTCATTTTCTTATATTCGTCATAAAGGAGAAATCTCACCTAGTACAGAGAAGGAAACTTGAATTCAAAATTTCTCACTCACTTGCCACTTGAGTTAGGCCTCAAGTGTGAGACTATTTCATAATTAAGCATATATTAAGATTCATTATTTATTATTCATATGCTTATTAAATATATTATTTTTTTCAGAAAAGGTAATATTTATGTTGATTAACAAATTAAAATGAGTGTATTAATCTATTAGATTGCAAATATGATTCTTTATTATATTGTTTGATTTTATAGATATTACTGATATGAGACTCTAGTATGCGTTTATTATTTTCTTTAAATTAAAAAATATTTCATTATTAATGTCATCTTATAAATAATTTTCTCCTTCTTAGTGTTGCAATTATAACTGATAAATTATATCAAATCAATATCTAAATTATACTTGGGCATGTCTTTCATATGCCAAAAAAAAAAAAAAAAAGTTAGGATTCAAATCTTGATCTTAAACTTTAAGAAAAAAAATTAAATGCCAAAAAAATAAATCTAAATCATAACGTTATTATAATTTATTTTTTGAATGTGATTTAGAATGTGTAAAGTAAATACATGCATATTGCTGAATTTTATTATTTGTTTGACTATGTTCATCACATTGTGTAACACATGGGAGAGAATATTGACCAATAAAAATGAAAGTATTGTTATTATTATTATTTTTGTTTCTCACATTCACAAAAAAAAAAAAAAAAAAAAAGATAAATTATTAAAAAAATATCATGTAATTTGATATTTTATACTTTAGGATATGTGAATTTTTTTTTATAAAATGGGGCATAAAGTTTCTTCCGGTAGCAACATAAAATTCAAAATATTAACGGCGTTAATCAACGTTAATATGATATTTATGTGGCATAAATGTCATTATTTTCATAAAATACACAGTACTTTTATACTTCCCTAAAAAACAAAGTGGATTCATATCTCTCTAATCTCTAATATGCATAATAATATTTTCTCCATTCCAAAAAGGTTATCCATTATTTCTTTTTATAATGTTTCAAAATACTTATCAACTCTAAAAATAGATATAGATATTTGTTTATTTTATTCTGATTAATTAAAAGGTGTAATATTTATATATTCTCAAAATTAATAAAAAAAATATAGTAATAAATGAGTATAAGTAAATGTATAAGTGGAAAGATATAATAAAATTTATGAGTTGATAAATAATTAATGATTTTTTTTAAATTGTTTGAGAAAAAAAATATTATTATTATTATTATTTTTTTTTTTTTTTTGAGACGGAGGGATTGTAATGGAATAAATCCATGTGTAAAATTGGGATCCAAAGAAAGATTGGGACCAAACGTGCCATTAAAATCCAAAGCAGAAGAGAGGCCCAGCCACAGCCACAGCCACAGCCAGAGTGAGAGAGCCAATAAAAAACGATGACGTTGGCTACTCATCAGCAAGATTAGAAATAGCGGCAGAGTGTCTCCCACGTGCCAGGGTCATATGTCGGCTACGGTCAAATGCCGGTGCCAATATAGACACGTGTAAGCCTGATATTCCCATACATCTTTAATAATAAACTTTGAATGTTTGACCCAACGCCTCTTTCTCTCTCTCTCTCTATCTTTTAAAGGGGGACCTCGCGACTGACTATCACCGGTTACTGTTAGTCTTCGCTGACTTATCCCTTCCTATTCATTTCTTCTTTTTTCACTCTCTCTCTCTCTTTCCAGCGCTTGTTTCACACTCTCTCTATTTATTTTTTCAGCTTCCAAATATATGTTTATGAAAAATTCTTCATTCCACCCGATGCATACACCAATTTAATGAGATAAACAAAAAAATAGTAACTTAGAACAGTTAAAATTTTAGGCCATGCAAGTATTTGATACGGAAAATAGGTCAATGGATCTGACTCATTGCCTTAGGCAATGATCGACGTCATTTTTCGGTCAAATTTATTTATTTGGACGCCTAAATAAGCCGTTTTTCTATTTATGATAACTTTTTATTTTTGATGTAACTTTTGGTAGGAAACTCTGATTCTGGCATCATCTGTGACTTCTTTTTTTTTTTTATTTTAATCTGTATTTTATTTTGGTGTAATTTTAGAATCTTGCCATTTTTGATAGATTTTGTCTAAGGTTTCAGGACTCCTATTTAAACTTCATATTTTACCTATTTTAGAGCATCAAATAAAAATCAAAAACTTGTGAAACTCTAATTTGACTTTTGTCTCTTTGTTTACACTGCGTTATTTGGTGTATGAGATAAGTCTATACTAGATAATAATTTTTCTATATTTATTTACTTTTATGGATATTGGACATGTCTTCTTGTAATTGAAAATTAATTATTTTATTTAATTTGATTATTTGAATACAATTTTATTTTTCATTTATTATATTCTTCGGACAAAATTAATTCTTCTATTGTTTTTAGCTTTTGTTTAAATTTTTTTAGTGGTATAAGTAGTTGTATATATACTATATATGACTTTTAATAAAGTAAAAAAAAAATTACAAAATTTGGCATTATTTCTCTTGGTGGAATGAGTCGAAATGTCAACATTTTTTAGTTGCCGCAATTTGAACAAATTCAAAAAAATGAACCAAAATTAAATCTTTTATTTGCTTTTCAATAAATGTTGGTGGTACTCAAGTTGTTTTAAAAATTTGAGAGGTTTCGAGTTATGGTAAGACTGTTTAAGGAGGTTACTCCTCTGTTTTCTTCAATTTCATACCACAAGAAAATAGTCAATAATCTCTCATATTATTCACAAGAGATTTACTGACCCTAAGTATTGATATTGATCACCTCATGACTGTTTTTGCTTTTAAGCACTCAATGACTTAGTTATATATGGCTAGCTAAATCAATTATTGAATTACAATTAAAAAAAAGAGTTGATACTTATCGATATAATTATTCGGTTTTTAGAGTTTAATCATAAAAAAAAAAAAAAAAAAAAAAAGATTAAAAAATTTCAGTTCCAGTATGGATACAATAATAAATTTTATCCAAATCGAAAGGATAATTTTAATAAAATATAAATAAAATGACATATAATATTACCTTGGCAGACTAGAAACAGTGAAGAATTGATATACAAGATGGGGGCAGTAACTGGTAAAGATTGGAAAGAAGGATGTTTCCACATGAGAAGGCACTTTTTGCTCTTGTAATTGGAAGATTAGTTTTGTCAACCTTCTTTATAATAAAGTGGTATTATTAGCTTTTGCCTTTTAGCTACCCTTAGCTATAATACTCTCTCATCATCCAAGCCCAAACCCAAACCCAAACCCAAATAAACACTCTTTCTCTCTTTATTTATTTATTTATATATAAAAATCTCAACCAAATTACTGATTAATTATATATATACACACCCTTGAACTAAAAGTCTAACCCAAAACCAACACTCATAAAAATCCAAACCCTTAATTTATTTCTTCTACTTCTTTCTTTCTTTCTTTCTTTTCTTTCTCTTTCTCCATGTCTGATGATCAACACAGAGACCTTTACTACCATGCTCCTTTCCAAGAAGATGATCATCATCACTACAATAAGCCTGCTCCTTCCATTATTGGTTCATCAACTAATAATTATGGGTATGATCCTTCTTCTTACATGAGTTTCACAGAGTGTTTACATGGATCCATGGATTATAACTCTCTTGCAAAAGCTTTTGGCATGTCTCCTTCTTCTGAAGTGTTTTCTTCCATAGAAGCCAATAATAACAATAATAATAATCCAAAGCCTATGGAAATTGGAGTCAGTAATACTGAAAATCCACTCACCCCAAATTCTTCTGTTTCTTTCTCTTCAAGTGAGGCTGGTGGTGAAGAAGATTCTTCAGGAATTAAAACCAAGAAAGAGATATCAAACCAACCAAAAGGGTCTGAGGATGGAGCAGAATGCTCTAAGAAAGAGTAAGTTTTTTTTTTTTTTACTTGTTAGAAATATAAAATTATTCTTGAATCTTCAACTAGCTGGAAGTTTTAACTTTTAGATTGGGTGGTGGTATCAGAGTCTTTAAAGGTCTAGATTTTTAGATTGAGTGATTCTTAATTAAAATTATATGTGAATTAATCTTTTTTTTTTTTTTTATTATTATTATTTGTTTAAGATGGTGCAAGTTTTATACATATGGTTTACATGATTAACAGTGGCAAGACAAAGAAGAAAGGAGAAAAAAGGCAAAGAGAGCCAAGATTTGCCTTCATGACTAAGAGTGAAGTTGATCATCTAGAAGATGGGTATAGATGGAGAAAATATGGACAGAAGGCTGTTAAGAATAGTCCTTATCCAAGGTATTCCTCTTCTTTCTTGCACCTAAAGCATATACCTAGTTTTTATAGTGAAGAAATGTGAACCCCCCTCTTTAATTAATTAATTAATTAAGAAGCTTGATGTTTACAAATAATAAATATCTTCCATTGACTCTATATTTTTTCCATTTCTTGATTTCCAGAAGTCAAGAAAGAAAATAATTAAAAGATTGAATTGGAATTAGTTTCGTTCTTAATAATTAAGTTCTTACTGAATTAATTAAAATATATTTAATTACATTATATTTAATTTTATATATTACAGACAGTGTACTGCAAATAGTCTAAATTAATAAAATTGTGATAATTGGCATTGCAGGAGCTATTATAGATGCACTACTCAGAAATGTACGGTGAAGAAAAGAGTAGAGAGATCATTTCAAGATCCATCAATTGTGATAACAACATATGAAGGGCAACATAATCATCCGATCCCCGCAACGCTTAGAGGAAATGCTGCAGCTATGTTTTCACATTCTATGCTTACACCATCTCCCTTGGCAACAACTAGACCTTTTCCTCAAGAATTTTTGGTTCAAATGCCTCATTTAAGCAACCAAGTTGTTGGTGCAGCCTCTATGTATCCACAGAGTCTTATCAATAACCAACATCTTCACCAATATCAAGTTTCTGACTATGGGCTTTTGCAAGACATGGTCCCAGCTCCTATGTTCTTTAAACAAGAGCCATGAAGTTAATCAATTAAGCTTCCATTTCTCATTTGTACATATTACATACTTTTAACTACTTGGTTTTCAATTTTCATTTTTATTTTCCTGACTTTTAATAATTAGCTAGCTAGGTTATATATTATTATTATTATATAATACTTCTTTCTCTTCTTGATCTTGATTGATACCCACTTCAAATTATTAGAGCTAGAGTGATTTTCTTGAGGTATAGAAGAATTAATGGGAATGGGAAATGTTATAGAATCCAAGAAGATGAATTTGCAAAACCTAGCTTTAATTAGGAGGATTGCATGTGCTATTGTACTACAAATTTTAAAATGCAGTCCTATTGGATGTTTTTATAATTTTGTTATTTAATTATATATATATATATATATATATATTGTATGGAAATATAAGATCCTCCAGGGAATTTTTATTTTATTTTTCTTTCTTTGTTTATTTATATATGAATGGAAGAATTTTTCTCTCTTATTAAATTACATAAAATCATCCCCACAATTGAGAGAAACCTAAGATATATATATATATATATATATATATATATATATATATATATATATATATATATATATATAATTTTGGAGTTGCTTCTAATAATAATAAAGAACATATAATTAATAGTTAATTGCTTATTGCAGGGCTGTCGTAATTAATATATCAAACAAAACAAATGTCAAAATGTGTTTTTATTTGTGGAAAATCTAAGGCATTATATTGTATAATTATGGTCAGCTTGGAATTATTTTTGAATGCATATTACGTGTGGGGTTTATACATATGCTCTCTTCAATTATAGAGAGAAAGCATATGCAGAAAATTTTGACTGCCTCTTCTCATGGGACAGTTGAATATAAATTGTTTAGTCTTTTAGCTGAAATATATATTTATACAGGCAAAAGTTCATCCAAAAAGTCTTAAAGAATATAATTATCATTAAGCTTCAACAATTGGCTTTGCCATGTGTTATCTTGACTGGAAAAAAAAAATTAATAGAGGTGTAGAATATTGCATGTTATCATATATATATATATATATAGTACGGACAAAATTAGGGTTAGTTCCTGGTCCCAACTCTCAAGTCATAACTCATAAGGAGGTGTCTTGACCAATGTACACAATAATGCTATTATGGGTAGAGGCCTAATCCACCCTTAATGAGAAAATGATGTGGGTTATATAAATTAATCTTCTCGATTAATTATTTAATTAATTAATTTCATTCTTTCAGAATGAATTTCATATATATATATAATCTTAGATTCAAAGCAAACGTAATTTTCACATGCATGGTTATTTATTTAGTTGGGTTAAAAGTACCTGTCTCTTGCACATTGGTTTATTTTTCATGAAGTGATTGAAGGATCTATATCATATTAATCAAATATGTTAATTTAGGTAATTGGGATGATTAGGATGAGGTCACCATTTATCGAGCCAATTCTTCTTTCTTTCTTTCTTTTCTAATTTGGTTTTTATATTGAGAATTCACATCTTGTAAACAACTTATGTATTGATTATTAAGTTAAAATTTGTTGATTATTAATCTAATTTTTTAAATTTTAATAATAAAATTTAAAATTAATCAAGTAATTCCATAGTCCAAATACGGTCAAGGTGGATTAATGTTAATATTAATTTGTTATTTTCATTGAAAAACATGAGAGCTAGTGTGCATGTGTTAGCATTTATATATATATATATATACTATATCTAAGAAATCTGACCATGGCTCTTTGAAATGAAACCTCATCAGTTTATAAAAAATATATTTGGAAGAATTAATTTATTCCTAGAACAATACATTGACCAAAATTTAAGCATGATCACACTAACTTCTTCAAAGACTTGTAATTAATTTGTTTATTTGTTGTGTTTGTATGTGGGAAACATCAAGGCTAGTACTTTCTAAATATATATATATAAGTATATAAATAATTATTTTATAAGAAAAAAATCTTGAATAAATAAACTAATATACGTTATTATAATTTAGTCAGTGTCAAATTACCTAACAAATTAAAAATGATAGGAAAAGAAGAAGCTAAATATCAGCCCCAAGCATCAAGTAATTGCCAAACAAATATTGCTTTGGCACTCAATTGCCAAACCTTGAAAAGCATATCTACTTAGCTATTCACATAGCCATGACTTTGACCATACGATACTTTATTAGGAAATGACACTACATATATAGATGGGTCTTCTTTATTAAATAACTAAACTAATGATAGAATTTAATAATAATCTTAAAATTTGTAATTAAGTAAATATTATTTTTATATAAATTTAATTATTTAAATATAATTAAGAATATTATAAATATTAAATTATTTATATACTAATTAATAATAAAATAGAATCATCACATTCCAAAATTTTATATTTCATTCTTATTTTTTTTATAAAAAAATTTCATTTAAATCATATATACATGTGTTTATTAATTTTGATTTTTTTTTTTAATTTCTTTTTAGTTGAAGTGTTGGAATGGCAATAGGTAAGATATTCACAAAATTATAATTACAATAATCTCCTACCCTATGTGACCCTGGTCATGATATGTAATTACAATCCATATATCCATCCAAAATATATATTTATAAATACCAAAATACACCCGTCCAATTACCAATTTACCATCCCTATTCAAATGAATAAACCCTAACATATATATATATATATATATATATATATATATATATATATATATATATATATGATAAGGAAAAAAAAATAGCCTTCAATAATCAGAGGACACGTGTACATAAGGAGTTATCATTTTTCCTTGTAAATAGGTAAAACTCTCTCTCTATATATATATTCTCTACATCTTTTGGATCAATTTACTGGCTTAACTTGAGCACCTTTTTTTTCTTTGTCTATATGTCATACTCTTCAGATCTATACGATAGACTCTCCATAAATAGTATGATGTAATTTATTCCTCATTAATATACTATATTTTACCATATATAAACTCCCGATTATGCTAGTTTTGCTTTTTGTCATTGATCATTATTAGGAATGTTAATTAGTTTAGATTAATGGATTAATTCATACATAGATCTTAATTACAAGAGAAAACAATATATATATCTTTTTTTTTTTTTTTTTTTTTTGAGAAAGAACAATATATATCCTTATTAGTTATTTATTAATATTGTGTTTCCTTGAAAAAATTATTTTCTTGATAAAGAAAACTGTAAAGCCATCTTTTTAGAGAATATCTGAGTCAAAGAATAGGAATACAAGAGTTCACATTTCCTTGTCATGATGAGTAGGCTATTACACCTATTAATTGCTTGCAAATTAAGTGTATATATAGTACACTAATAATACATTAGCTGACTCAAATAGTTTCAATGGTGGGCTACATTTCATATATCATCATATTAGTAAAATCCCAAGGCATCATATTCAATTTTGAATTCAATTTCATGCTTATATATATATATATATGTATATCTTTTTTCTTTAATTTGGTAATTTTGCATTAAACCTTAAGTTAGCAAGAAATGAAAAACATGAAAGCAAAATGGAAAACATGGTCTGCTAAGCAATTTGCTTGTCACTTGTCACTTCATCGTACATATTTTTTATTATCATAAGAAAAGTATATATACATATAAACCTACCTTAAATTTGGATTCTTCTATGTATATGAATAGTGGATTTGACCCTTTTCCTTTCTTTTTTCTTCTCTTTTACTATTGAAAGAAACATATATGAAATTGGAATAATATGGAAATTCATTTCATTTCTGCTTGATATTATTTATATCATATCATTTGATAAAAATATTTTTCTTTTTTAGAGTCTAATAAATTAGTTAATCAATATACTTACTTTTTTACCACTAATTAAACTCTGATTTGAGTTTGTAACAACTTGTAATTACTATTTTTCAATTATGAAAATACATAATTATTATTATTTTTTTAAATAAATTTAAATTTCATTAATCGTCAGTGGCTGAATATAAATTTTAATAGAAAATGATCTGACATAAAATCAACTACTCTAATAAGAATAAACTGATTCGCAAAACGTAAATATTAAATAGAACATCCAACTGCCATATAGTTGATTTTGAAATACAACAATGCACAGATATACCTCTAAATTCATAATAAAAAAACAACTTTCAACAGAAGAAAACATAACAAAACTTTTAATAAGAGAAGACAAAATAACATAAAAATAAAATATAATCTAACACAAAATAATAAAATGAAAGTATCACCCTATCAATAGTAAGCACAAATTCATCTACAAACATATGATAAAAACGGAGATGAGGAAGCGACAACGAAAGTAAGAAGGTAGAAAACGAGATCGAGCAGAAAAAGCGTCGAGTGACGATAGAGAAGGACGCGTAAGTAGATGACGAATGAGTGAAATCAGTGGTGGATGTGGCAATAACAGTAGGGATGAGACTATTCATATCAAATCTAACAGAAGATTTTGGAATTACCGTGTATCAAAAGAAAAGATCGGTAGTGATTTAAGAAATAAAACTTCAAAGAGAATTAAAGAGAAAATGAGAAAGAAAACAGCTAGATTAAATATGTAATTATTTCAGTACAAAAATTAAACTAATTTGCATTTAATGTTAGATTATAAAAGTAGTTGGTAAGTAATCGTGATTCATGATAAAATTATTGGGGTTTGGATTTTTGGAATATAGAAATTAAAGGCATGGTTCTCGTGTTTGGGTTGCAAATGTACCTATTACAAGTAACATGAGAATGTATATATGCTTTTGTAAGTCAATAAAACTCACATGATTAAACCATTTGTAATGAGCTATTTAATGTTTTTATACAGAGGAATTATTTTATTTTATTAGATAATTTAGAAAAATATATATACATATATATATATATGATTGTGACTAGAGAAAATTTCTTTATAGAAGTACGAGTCTTTGAGCACCATACATTTATTTGTAATTTTCACATGAATATTAATGAGACAATGAAAAGAGAGAGTTGATTTGTTTGTTTTCTGAGGAAGAGTCCATATATATATATATATATATATATATATAGCCATAAGAGAAACTTTTTTTTTTTTTTTTTGATAATAAAAGAGAAAGAGAAACTTTGACTATAAAATTACATATTCGGAACATGTACTCAAAATAAATTTATCATTTGTGATTCAAATCCAAAAATTACATCTTCAACAATAAGATAGTAAGTAAATAAATCTAAAAAGTCATCTCTAAGATTAAAAGCTCTCGAGTTCGAATCTCAATTAAAATTAAATTTAAAAAAAAAATCACTTATTAATTGAGCTAATTAAATTATTAAAATGTTATCATTCATAAAACTTCTTAATCCAACCCCAAAAATTTAGGGCTAACCACATTTACACGAACTCTCCTCAAATAAAATCCATAATGGTCAAATATTATATTAATAAATGACAGCCTAAACCTTTTTAGCATTGGGAGAATGGAAGACTTGAAGCGGGATTCATTATCCAGTAGAGAGTTACACTATTATTAAATTATGTGGTTGTTTGGTTTAACTATTATAAGATAGTTGATATTTTTTTACACTCAACAGTTAAGTCAACTTGTTTGGTAAAGAAAATAAAACAGTAGTGGGTAAATTGTGAGGGAGTCACTAAACTATAGGCATTATTCTAATTTAGTCATTAACATTTTTTTTTTCTTAGATTTGTTACTAAACTTTAAAAATTATATCAATGCACGGTCACTAGGTACAACCTAACTAAAATTCTGGCCAGTTAGCTGACGTGACATAACACGTCAGCAGATTAGACAAGTCAAACTGACACATCATTGCCACGTCAGCGCCACGTTGTGAACTCTCAATTTAGCACTTCCAAAATTATTTATGAACTCACCAAAACTGACCAGAATATTTTTTTATTCAAAATGACATTTTTTCAATTCTGACCGGACTTTCTGTACTAGACATCACTTTCCCAAAATTGACCAAATTTTTCTCAAAACTGATTGTCAAACTGTCGGATAATTAATTTCGGATCCAACGCCACTGACCGGTAATTTTTCAGACTTCATAATACCCCAGAAATTGACTTGGAATCCCCGAAAACTGACCCAAAAATCCCAAATGCTGAAATGGAGAAAGAGAAGGCCCGAAAATTGAGCCACCTTGCGGACGTCCGCGAACCCGGGCTGCGCGTAGGCGAGGCTGTCTCGCGGACGTGCCACGTGGCCCGGGGACGTCGAGCGTGGCCTGGCGCGTCTGCGTTGACACGCATTGTACTGATGCATGTCAAACGCGTCAGCTCGGTGCTGACATGTCCGCCGGAAGGCTTGGCACGTCCCCCAGGTCATCTGGCAGACGTCCGCCAAGATGTCTCGCGGACGCGTGTGTATCTGATGCGCATCGGCAAGCAGCCCTCGCGGCTGTACCCCCCTTGCTCGGAAATTTCCATTTCACCCCTCCTTCAGCTCGTTTTTTAGCTTTTTGACCTTATCCTTTTGGTCTTTTCACACTTTCTCTTCCTAAACTACACCCACCTCATTTTTCTATAAATACTCCTTCCATTTTCCCTTTCAAAACACCCCTTGAGTATTTGTTGATTGCTATCTACTTGTTTTTCTCTCTCTAATTCTTTTTCCACACTCATTTTAATTAATCATCCTAATTAATTAAATTCCTTTTAATTAATTAATCTTCAACTCAATTTGATTAATTAATCCTTTTAATTAATCATCTTAATTAATTAATCATTTTAATTAATTAATCATTTTAATTAATTAAAAGTGGGTAATTAAGCAATCAAAGCGTCAAATTAATCTTTTTTTTTTAAAAAAAACCAACCTCATTTTCTGAAACGAAACTCTGTTCCGGCAAAACCACTCTATCACCACACAAACCCAAAAAGAATGTATAATCGCTTACTCTCACTCAAACCCCAAATCAAATCAATCCAATCAAATATGACCGATCTTTAAACCCCTCTACCTCACCGTGGAATGAACTACGTGGGTTTTGATCCACATTCAATGCGATATGTAGGCAAGTTTGGAATCTAAATCCAAGTTTCAAATCGAAATCTCAATCAATCCCCTCCCCCTTTTATTTTCCTTGTAAATGTCAAATTTATGCTTTTTCCATGTAAATTGTTAATTAATGCAATTAGTTAATTATTTTTGGAGTAAATGAGCGATTTTGTGATTTCCCTAATACCTATAAGGGTTAGAGGAAATACTCTCCTTTACTTGTGGATGTTTAAATACCCGCACTTTAAATATTTACTCTTTATTTTTCCTGTCTCATAAATTATGCCATGCTCATGCATTATTGCCATCAATATCCATCATTCATGAAATCATTTTTCAAAAGTCAAATCAAAATTTAAATGCGAAATCGAGATTATTCAAAACTAAAAACCTAGTCCCCGAGCCCAAACTTGGTTCGAAGATTAGTGATTTTATCCTTGGGTAAATTAATCAAAAGATTAATAAAATTGGAGTCAAATTGGGTTTTTTCTTAATTTTCCCATTTAAAATAAATTAGGGTGGCGACTTCCGAATCCTTTTCAAAATCAAATCAATTTTCCGAAGCGATAGCCGCTTCCAATCGTGAGCACTGAAACCCGTTCCTTAACCTCCCTTAAAAATCGCTCTCGCCTTTTCTTAAGGCATTTTCCCCCACGAGCGAGGGGAGGGGCATTCGGGCGAGGCCTCACAATAGTGTGGCTAATCGGGGTAGTTTCTCTTAGTGGGATGGGTTGGTGGTGGAAGGACTCTCCCGCTCCAGGTAATTGTGTCGATTTCATCCATGAAATCATTCAGATCCAAGAACAACAGTAATCCGGAGTGGGGTGGATCATGGAGATAGGGTCAGATTTCTGTTCATCAAAGGTGATGAAATTGACATTTCCTTGGTGTCTGGGAAGAGGATTAGTGGTGATGTTAGGCTTGGGTTTGGAAGCGATAATGTCTCCACTGTCAACCAGATCTTGAATCATGTGCCTTAAAGCCTTACAGTCATCAGTTTTATGCCCCAGTCTCTGATGGTAGTCACAGTGCTCGTTAGCATTATAGTTCCTGGGCAAAGAGTTTGGTGGTGCTCTTGGCTCTAAGGGCTTAACCAGATGGGCTCCCAAAGCCTTCTTGAAAATAGTGCTTAGGGGCATGCCTAGCTCAGAGAAGGTTCTCCTTGATTCCAACCTCATTGGCTGATGAAAGGAGACGGTATTTACCTCTCCCCCTTTCTGGTTGGCCGACTGAGTGGTGTTGGAAGTGTAGTTAGTGTTTCTACGGTACCTCAAGTTCGAGGACTCATCCTTGACTTGCCGAGATTGAATCAGATCTTCAATCTTGGAGGCAGTGGCAATAAGGGCTTTAAAGTCCGGGAGATACTGGGTCTGCAGATGGACTTGGTATTGATGGAGGAGGTTTTTGACAATAATGTCGATTTGCTCTTCTTCTAAGGGATGATTCAGCATTTGGGCTACTTTAGACCTCCACCTTGTAAGGAATGCGGTGAAGGATTCCCCTGGTCTTTGCTTGGTTGTCTCTAGATCTCGACGGGTGACATCCACCTCGATGTTGTAGTGGTATTG
>CATKHJ010242850.1:0-14260 GCA_949750685.1 Vernicia montana
TTAATCACTACCACTTAATAATCATATGCATATTAGTCACATATACTTATTCATATACACATATACTCATTCCTCATGGAATTATATTCAATATACATTTCATATCATCAATAAGAATCAATTTAATCCAAACTCATGCAACAAATTTAAATCTATCCTTGAGCAATTAAATTCTTTAAGGTACGGGGTATTACAGCTTCCAAGCAAAGCAACCTTCCTTCACCCGACCCTGACTATGGTAATAATCTTTCACCCGATTCTGATCGTGGTAACCATCTTTCACCCAAGAGACAAGCAGTTATGATACCAATGATGCAAAATCTCCCAAAGATACCGGGAGCGTCTTCCCTTATCAATCAATCCAGTTAAACCTTCACCCATAAATGCCTAGGAACAATCGTCTAAACATTCCTCTGTTTCCTTCCCTCGCTTTTTTATCCAAGTCAGCCTCATCCTTCACCCAAACATATCTAGCCACTAGCCTAAATATCCCTTTGGTTCCTCTTTTCGCTTCCATTTATCAAGTCAAGTCTCCACCCATAAATGTTTAGGAACAATTACTTAAACATCCCTGTGGTTCCTTTTGCCATCGTCCTTTTCAACCATTGTCTCACTCATACATGTCCAAGCACTGACCTAGACATCACTTTGGTTCCTTATACCATCCCTTTTCAACCATTTCTCTCACCCAAACATGTCTAAGTGCTGACCTAGACATCACTTTGGTTCCTTAGACCATCCATTTTCAACCATCCCTCTCACCCAAACATATCCAAACACTGACCTAGACATCACTTTAGTTTCTTGTACCACCCCTTCTCCCGGGTTCACTATCATCAGAATCGCCTTACAGACAAGACAATTTTGATGAGGGGGCAACTGTGAACCCTTAATTTTGCACCTCCAAAATTATTTGTAAACTCTCCAAAGCTGTTTGGAATATTTTTCTATCCAAACTAACAATTTTCAGATCCTGACTGAACTTTCTGTACCAGACAGCACTTTTTCGAAACTAACCAGATTTTTCTCAAAACTGACTGCTAAAATATCCGATAATTAATTTTGAGTCTACCGATATTGACCGGTAATTTTTCAAACTTCAGAATACCCTGAAAATTGACTCAAAAACTAAAAAAGCCTGCTTTTACTGCCTTCGCCGAAACCCCTAGCAGAGCCGCCAACCTCCCAGCGGCGCCGCCAGTGTTCACCGTACCAACTGTCACCACTGCCACGTCAGCAGCCATCGGATAGTCCGGCGAAGCCGCCAGACCCTCCTGCGGCGCCGCCGATGCCTCGAATCCTGTGCCCTGTACTTGCACTTCAAAATTACCATTTTACCCTTCCAGCCTGATTTTTTCAGCCCAAAAGGCCCTCCCTTTTGGTCTTTTTACTCTTTCACTTACTAAACTACCCCCACCCCATTTTTCCTATAAATACCCCATCCATTTTCATTTCAACACAAACCTCAAGCATTTTGTTGATTGCTATCCATTTTCTTCTTCTTCTCTCTCTCTATAATTAATTTTCCCACACTCATTTTGAGTAATCACAATTAATTAATTAATTAATTTTTTTTAATTAGTCTTCACTCAATTTGATTATTTAATCATTTTAATTAATCACTTTAATTAATTAATCTTTTTAATTAATTAAAAATTGGGTAACCAAGCCATCAATCAAATTAATTTCCTTTTTTAAAATCATTCTTATTTTCCAAAACGGAACTCCGCTCCGGTAAAACCATTCACCTTCCACACAAATCCAAAAAGAAGGTATAATCTCTTACCCTCACTCAAACCTCAAACCAAACTAAACCAATCAAATTTGACCGATCCCTAAACCCCCTCCACCTCACTGTGGAATGAACTGCGTGGGTTTTGATCCCCATTCAATAGGGTACATAGGCAAGCTTGGAATCTAAATCCAAGTTTCAAATTCAAATCTCAATCAATCCCCTTCCTCTTTTATTTTTCATGTAAAATGTTAATTTATACTTTCCTTGTAAATTTCAATTAAAGCAATTATTAGTTAATTTAATTATTTTGGAGTAAATGAGTGATCTTGTGATTTCCTTAGTACCCATAAAGACTAGAGGAAATACTCTCATTTGCTTGTAGATGTTTAAATACTCGCTCTTTATTTTTTCAATTTATCTCATAATTATGTCATACTCATGCATTATAAATCGTCATTAATACTTGTCATGCATGAAATCAATTTTCAATGTCAAATTAAACTTAAAAGCCAAATTGAAATTATTTAAAATCAAAAAGCTAGTCCGCGAGTTCAACTTTATTCGAAGACTAGTGACTTTTATCCTTAGGTAAATTAATCAAAAATTAATAAATTGGAGTCAAACTGAGTTTTTTCTTAATTTTTCCATTTAAATAAATTAGGGTGACGACTCCCGAATCTCTTTCAAAAATCATCAAATCAATTTTCTGAGGCGATAGCGCGCTTCCAATCGTGAGCAACGAAACTCGTACCTTAACTCCCTTAAAAATCGCCTAGCCTTTCCTTAAGGCATTCATTTTTCTGAGCGAGGAGAGACGCGTTCGGGCGAGGCCTCACAGGTAAGTGATCCTAAAAATTATTAAATTTTAGTGATTTTTCTAATATGGCCACTAAAGAAAAATTTCTTGTAAGTGAATACTTAAACTTTTATTTATTTATTTTTTCAATCAGAGATTACCTAAAAGTTTCTGGCTAAAACCTCACTAGAGTGGTTGGCATGACATGACATATTACTCAAGCCATCTGATTCAGTACGTCACTTCAAATCTACATTAAATAAACTTTAATTACCACATTAATAAAACTCCCAAAGTTTAGTATTTTTAGGATCATTTATATTTTTTGCCTTTTGATTTTTTTATTAGTTTTTCCATTTAAAATATTCTTTTAATTTTTTTATCAAAATATTCTTTTAATTATTTTTTATTTTTTCAACAAAATATTATTTTAATTATCTTAAGTGAAAATATTATTCTAACCGACATTTTATTTAATTTTCATAAATTAAAACAATAAATTTTCCATAAAAATCATCTATAAATTCAAAATTTTTGGTTACTTTTTTTCATTTAAAATAATCTTTTATTTTTTTAAGTGAAAAGTGAAAATATTCTTCTAATTTAAACTTACTAAATTAGAAGATATTTTTCTAATAAATTAATGACTATTAGATTTATTAGATGATCTCAAGAATTTATATAAATTCTTGTATAAAATGTAACAACTCAATGATTAAGATTCAAGATTTATTAGATGCTCTTATATTAAAATCAATAAAAAAAACTTATTTAAATTTTAATTTGGCAAAATAATTCTTTATTTTCTTTCTTAAATTTAAATTAGAAGAATATTTTTACTTAAAAAAATTAAAAGAATATTTTGAATGAAAAAAAAGTAACCAATGGTTTTGGATTCATAAATTGATTTTTAGAGAAAATTTATTGTTTGAATTTAAAGAAAATTAAATAAAATTTAAATTAGAAGAATATTTTCATTTAAAAGAATTAAAAGAATATTAGTGAAAATAATTAAAAAAATATGTTTTTAATTAAAAAAATTAAAAGAATATTTTGAATAAAAAATAATTAAAAGAATCAAAGACAAAATATAAATGATCTTAAAAATCACTAAATTTTGAAAATTTTTCTAAAGCGGTCACTAAAATTCATTTGACGTAGATCCGAAATGGGGTGCTGAATCAGATAGTTGGAGTGATATGTTATATCACACTAGTTACTCTGGTGTAATTTTAACATAAATATGGTAAGTGACCTTTGATTGAAAAAAAAAAAATAGGTATTCTCCTACACTTTATTTCGTGCACTTTTTTAAAAAAAATTTAAAATATCAATGATAGAATATTTCATCTCAAGATTTTATTTTGAAGAGCATAATATTTTAATTTTTATAATTATATTTTATAATTTTTTTTTGGTTTGATTTGCTTATTTTACTTTTATTATGTAATTTTACTTTTATTATGTAATTTTATCATTCAAATAAAAATAATTAAGTAAAAAAAAACTTCATTGCAATTTCACTTAACACTCAAATATTTAGCTCTGGTTATAATAATATGTAGATATTAGATAAAAAATTTAGAAAATTTTGGCATTATATATACTTTAAAAAAAAGAAATATACATCTAATAAATAAGATTAAAAAAAAATTAAAGGGTGTAAATGCATATATTTTATAAATCAAATATAAGAGAATTATAGGATAACATGTAGACATTTTATTTATTTCATTTATTCATGTAGACACAACTTCAACATGGAATTACATAGTATCTACCAAGTCCGAAAGCCCATTTCCAAAAGGCCTTTGATTATAGCAATCAAGATTGTTACCATACCCAACTTTAAGTAAATCACAGTATCTCTTATAAAACCCAATTCTATCTGCCACCTTAGCATTCCACCCCTTACCACATTCAATCCCACCATTGATGATGTTTGTTACCAAACCATAACCTGCAACTCGTCCGGCCGCCTTATCGGCGCCTGATGGTGACCACCTTCCGGCAATGACGTCATGGCACGAGGGCTTTGGAGATTGTGGGGTCATCCAAAACCAAATTGCTGTCTTGAAGGAAATGACTGGATCAGTGGCAACAAGGTCTGGATTTTTCAATAGGTCTGCACCTATGGCTCTCCCACATTGTCCGTAATTGTAATTCCTGTGTTATATGTATAATAATAAAAAGGTTAAATTATTAATTGAAAAAAAAATGTTATTTGTGTATTCTTTTTCAATTTTATTAATATTACTTGTGATCTTTTAAATTGACATTTATATTAGCTATATATAAATTATAAAACTAATATATATCTTTGTTTATATATATATATATATATTAATTTTATAATGTGAATTATAACAATGAGATTGAACACTATTTGGTACATCAATTGAGTAATGTTTACATTGAGATAAATCAGGAATCAATTTTTCTGTGCTTGAAAGAGTTTCTTGTGTGGAATCTATCTATAAGAATTAAGTATTACATATTTTGATTATACAAAATATGTTTGTACTTTTTAGTTTTTCCAATGATTTGATCGTTGTTGCTATAAAGTCCTAATAATATATATTATATTTAATTTTGTAATAGTTCATGCGTGCACTGTTCAACAATTGAGTATTAAAATTGAAATCTAACAAACATAGGAAAAAAAAAACAAATTTACGAAAGAAATTAATGTACAACCTGCACAAAGCACGGATCACGTAGGGAAGATAATTTAACTCGTTCCGCTTCGCTCCGTCTCGTTTATTAAATGGAGCAGGATAAATTTAAAATTTAAAACTCAAATCGGATTCGGATCAGAATGAGTAATGATATTATCCAACCTGATTCCGATTCGATTACATATTTTATATATATATATTTTAATTTATATATATATATATATATATATATATATATATATATATATTTTAACTTTTATTTTTTAGGTAAAAAATAAATTATATTATATAAATATATAGAAAAGATATATAAATGAAGATATACATGAAAAATTAATATTAAATAATTATTTAAATAAAAAATAAATAATAAAAAAATTTGAATATATTTGTGAATATTTATACAATATAATTTATCCTCTTAAAAACAGGCGCATGGCAGAAAAAATATAAAAAAAATATTAGCTACACGAATATGAATAATAAAAAATCCGTCTCATATTCACAGTTGCCATCCTAATCACGACTCACGACTAGTTTTAATTAATGTGTAGCTAAAGCCATAAATGTGATGAGTATTTACAACTTACCAAGAAAGTTGGATTGGACCTCTACCGTAATACTGCTTGCCAGGAGCACATGGATAAGTGGAACTTGGAGAACAGTAAGCTGATGGATTTTGTTCCCTCACATAGCAATATCCCCACGCATATGGTCCGTCTGGTGCACTGGCCCATCCTCCTGTATAAACCATATTTTATAACTTATTATAAAATTATATGCATATTTATTAATTAAATTTATGTATAATAAGTAAATATTTTTTTATATTTATAAAACCTAAAGTTATAATTTAAAAATATACAAGTATCCGTTTGAATAGGGAATTTTAAGCCATGAGAATTTAGATTTAGAATTTGAAATACAAATTCATTATTTAGATGGACTAAATTAAATAAATTCTAAGATTGTCATTTGGACAAAATTTAGAGATCTTCACTCTCCATAAAAACTGGTAAATTTTGGCTCTACCACTTAGCTAACTTAGCTCGGCCATCAAGTTGTATCCTAAAGATACTGGCAAAAAAAAAAAAAAGAAAAAAAGAAAAGAAAAAAAAGCTGTATCCTAAAGAAATTTATAAAGCATCTAAACTGTTGCTTTTTTTCCATGTGGAATTTAGAATTTTCAGCCACCCATTTTTTACTCAACGCCTTTTTTTTTTTTTTTTTTTTTTTTTTTTTTTCACATTATTGATCCATTATGCCCAGTAAGACAAAACGATATTTTTATTTTCGAACTAAGTAAATAAAAGACAGAACCTTCACAATTATAAATTTAATTTTTTTTTTTATAATTTCTTTTATTTTTGAAAATTCCAGGTTACCATAAGGTACTGCTGCCCAAAGCTCAATTACTGATTTCCTTTTCTTTTTGTTGTACGTATGTTTTTATTTTATACATTTAATTAAAATATAAATATAATTTTAAAAAATTATTCATTAATATATTTTCCACATGATATTCATTTATGAAATTATTTTTAAAAAAAAGATAATTATAATATTCAATTTTAAAAAATTATCTTAATAATTAACCAAGAATAATTATGTTAATTAAGTGGAAAAAATAAATATTTAATTATTTTTCTTATTAAAAATTAATTTTTTATTAAAAATTAATTTTAAATATTTGATTTTAAATTTTTATTACAGTCATCCAAACAATCAAATTTTAAATACAAGAATTTAAAATTTAAAATCCTATATATCATCCAAACAATCAAATTTTAAATATAATCTATTTGATTTCTTTATTTCTTTTATAAGCAACAAGATCCTCCCTCTATTACGTATTAGTGAAATTATTGAACTACAACTGTCTCACTGTATAACGAAGACCATTGGGTCTCCGGATAATAATAATAATATTAATAATAATAATAATATGTCTTACATGATGAATTTAAATTTTAATAAATTATATAATTTAGTGTGGCTAAATATTAATTAAAATGATAAAAAAAAATTCTTATAACTAATCTTGGAATAATTATTTTTTTATACACGAAATCAATTCTAGATTGATATTTTAATAATCTTATTACGAAAATAAATAAATAGAATAAAAGTGATGAAGATCAAAACAAACCAGTAGTTTCATGAGATGTTTGGGCAAAGAAAGCAGCAATCTCCCTTTTACGAGTAGCAACATCTCCTGTGGTGGCAAAGGCAGGAAAAGCCTTAGCGGCGGAAATAAAAGCGTCGTAAGTATAGAATCCCTTGGCAGGGCAACCCCCATCATTTCTATGTTTAAGCATTTCATTAAACGTTGATCTTGAGATGATACTACCAAGATCTCCACCGCCACCGCCACCGCATTGGCTTTGGCAGCCATCACCACAATAAGCAGCTGCCTTGCCACACCAACCAAATTTGCTACAACATTGGCCTCCTGGGCATTTGGCACCCCCAGCTTGCCTTCCACATTGCTCAGCTATGCCTCCTACTAGGAGTGATAGAAATAGACAAGAAATTACTGTCAAGGCCAAAGCATTCATTTTTTTTTAATGATAATACATATGTAATTTTTGATGTAATTAGATGCTGAGTATTTATAGACTTGTATAGAGAGAGATGTCATTTTTTTTTTTTAATTTTTATGTTGTCTTTGTCATTTTGTAAATAATTGTTGTTGGACTTGTTCAATAAAGATGGCTGATTTTAGCTTCCCATCTTATCCAGTTGTTTACTTTAATTTTTCTTTAAGAGTAAAATGATAATTTTTCAATTGATGTAATAAAAGTCATTTAATTTTTTGTGTGAAAATATAAGATATAAGATATAAGATATTTTGTAAATAATTGTTGTTGGACTTGTTCAATATTTATAAGATATTTTTTTTTGTAATAAAAGTCATTTAATTTTTTTTGTGAAGATATAATATTTCCGAATTATTTTTATTCCATTTGGCAAAAAAAAAAAAAATTATTTTTATTCCATGCGATTCTTACAACCAAACACTCCCGTATAAGTATTTTCTCACTTCACTAATAATTTCATATTAGCTGAGTCTAACATATTTTTGCCATGAAAATTTTGTAATGATAATCTTTCTTGTTAATGTAAATCTTATTCATTATAACTTATCACACACCGACTCTAATGGTGCGAGAGTTTTAAAGTATAGGTAAGTTTAAAACTACCAAACACCTGTAGAATCCAATATTATCATTAGAAATCCTGAATCAAAATATAACAATTTCTAATACCATTCTTATGCACATTCAAAAGATAATCAAAATTATCCATTCATTATAATTATATCATACTATTCATAAGTTTTCTCATACTACGAAACATCTAAGAATATATCATAACAATTATAATATTTACAATGTAAAAGTTTTTAAAAACTATACATTAATGTAGTTTCTTGTAGAAGAAGGATAATCAAGAAATCCTATCTTCTATGCCTCTACCCTCTTCTAATATAATACCTAAAAAAATTAAATGAAAAGGAGTAAACTTTCAACTCAGTGAATCATGAAACATATCAATACTTAGGGTTCTATATATATATATATATATATATATATATATATATATATATATATAGTCAATGAACAATAACATATGTGCCTAGAATAAATGGCACTAAGGGTTCAAAACACAAAGACAAAACAATACAATAACAATGTATTGTAATTGGTATACAATCAAAAAAGGGTAGTAACTTATCCCTTTAAACAACGAACATATGCTTGGCCGGGGGTACATAGCCCTCCCTAGGTAGAACACTATTAATTCAAACTCTATTAGTTGAGTCACTGGTGTACACGGTCCAATGAATTTTCCTCCATTAGCAAAGGCGATTTGTCATACACGTGGTCTATGGTTTGGTAAAAATCATAGTAATAGGTTGGCTTAATGGTCTCTCATTAACAATTAAAACAATTCAGCAATGTTAGATTCAATAGAAAAGCTTACAA
Source organism: Vernicia montana (assembly GCA_949750685.1). NCBI lineage: Eukaryota > Viridiplantae > Streptophyta > Magnoliopsida > Malpighiales > Euphorbiaceae > Vernicia > Vernicia montana. Next base: position 9,199 of record CATKHJ010242850.1, read on the forward strand.
TCAATAAAATAGTATGACTTTTCAACATTTATGGTTTCAATAAACATTGGTAATAATAATAATAGTAACAATAATCACTGTACAATTTAGGTCATTGAGAATAAATAGACTAATTGAAATGGTTTAAACAAAAACAATTCATGGTGGGTTACCATGCATTAATATAATTCATAACTCACCTGACTATGCTATAATCCTTTCAATAAAGTTCAATCACCTCTTTCTATGCACGAGGCTCCATTAGCCCACAACTCTACTCTAGCCAAAACTCTTCTAAAGAAAGGGAAGAAGAAAAAATACTTGAATTGTAGGGTTACTCTTGAGATTTTAAAGTTTTTTTTTTTTTTTTTTTTAAGAAATGAAAGGAATTTAGTTTGGATCGAGAGATTTTGAAAGAAAATGAAGAATTTAGGTTTAAGAAGTAAATACAAGTGTTTGGTATGCTCTGAAATGGTCTAGATGTCATATATAAAGAGAATAATAATAATAATAAAATCATATTGACTGACATATTATTCATCAATAGCTGGTAACCTTAGCCATGCAATAACATGCAATTTCTAATGCAACTCATAGATAAAAAGTTAAACTTATTTATTCGCTGCACAACGTTATTCGATATTGAGCCTCTTAGTTCGCTTCACATAACTATATAGGCATCCATTAGCCTCGATATCGAACTTTTCAACTTGTCTCTCTTGTACTGAGCTTCTCACTTGCTTATCTAATACCAAGCTCCTCAGCTTGCTTCTCTTGTGTCGAGCTCCTTATCTCGTTTCTCTAAAATCAGGCTCATCTTCTTTCCTCGATAATTAGCCTATATTGTCAACTCGCATATCTATTCATCGAGGCTTCATCCTCGTCAGCGAAGCTAGGCCTCACCATCAAAGTTTTGTCCTCGTAATTGAACCTCGTCTTTACTATCAAAGCTTCGTCTCATCATCGAAGCTCGTCCTCACTATCGAAGCTTCTTTTTCGACAGGTAAAATCTTTAAATTTAACTTTTAAATTTTCACATCTTAAAAGAAAATACTTGCAATACTATGAATAATAATACAATGTCTATACATGCATAATAACAACTTGAAATATTGCAAGTAACAATAATTCAAGGTATTACATTCTCCTATTCTTAATAAAAATTCGTTCTTGAATTTTAAAATTTAATTTACGAGTGGAACATGTGAGGATACTTGGCTTGCATGCTTTGCTCAGTTTCCCATACACTTTTCCATTTCTTGATTCTGCCATAGTACTTTTACCATTGGAATCTCCTTATTTCGAAGCCTTTGAACCAGTCTATCAATAATAGCCACAAGAACTTTCTCTTAAGACAAATCCTATTTTAGGTCCAAAGGTTGGACTCAGAATACATGAGAAGGATCCAAAATAGACTTAGAAAGTATGGAAACAGGGAATACTGGATGAACATTATCCAGACTAAGAGGAAATGCTATATGATATTAAACTTTCCCAACTCAATCTAATATCTCAAATGGACCAATGTATGTCGGAGATAATTTTCCTTTCTTGCCAAATCTTATAACACCCTTCATCGATGAAAATTTTCAAAATACATGATTACCAATGATGAATTGGAGGTCTTTTTGCTTCGGATCAGCATAATTCTTTTGGCGACTAAAGGCCATTCTCAATTGTTCCTTGATAAGAGGTATCTTCTCCATTGTATATTGAATCAAGTAAGGTCCTTCAATGAAATTTTCTCCTACTTCATCCCAGCATATAGGAGATCTACATTTTCGCTCATATAACGCCTCGTTAGGTGCCATCTTAATGGTAGAGTGATAACAATTGTTGTAGGCAAACTCAATCAAAGGTAAGTGCTTATCCAATTCTCTTCAAAGTCCAAGATACACATCCTCAACATATCTTCTAGAGTTTGGATGGTTCTCTATGACTAACCATCTGTTTGAGGGTGGAAAGCTATACTAAAATCCAATTGAGTGCTTTTAGACTCTTGCAACTTCTGCCAGAACCATGATGTAAATTGAGTCCCTAGATACGAAAGAATTGAAACTAGAACAGCATGAAGTCTTACTATCTCATCGAGGTATTGGGCATATTGCGAGGTTGAATATGTGGTTTTGACTAGAAAAAAGTGGGCTGACTTGGTCAACCTATCTATAATCACTTATATTGAGTCATACTCACTTGAAGTCCTTGATAAACCGACCACAAAGTCTATGGTAACTCTCTCCCATTTCCATTTGGGAAATGATAATTGTTGAAGAAACTTAGAAGGTTTTTGGTGTTTAAATTTATCTTATTGGCACGTTAAACATCTTGCCACAAACTTTGCTATGTCCTTCTTCATTCCATTCCACCAATATGAGCTCTTTACATCATGATAAAACTTAGTTGCACCTGGATGTTGTGAACCCTTAATTTTGGACCATCTGACATACAACCAAACTCTAGAGGCACCTAGGCTCGGTAAACAGACCTCCGGAAGCTGAAATCACCAAAAATTGTCAAAACTCTAAATATTGGGAATCAAAGCCCCAAGAACCATCCCTCGAGACTCTGGACCATCCTCATATCATCCGAGATTGAATACGGAGTCCAATGCAATTGGAATCGCAAAAAATGGATAAGAAACAAGCTAAAACAGTGAAAACCGAAAAAAACTAAGCGTTAGGAACCACACACAAGCTGTGTGGAATAGCACAACCCATGTATGGAATCGCAAAATCCATGTACGAAACCGCACAACCCTTGTGCTGAATCACACAACCCATGTGCGGTCCCCAATTGGCTGTGTGCGGTCCTAAATGGCTCCTGTGCAGTTCAAGAAGCTTCTTGTGCGGTTGTGTCTAGAATCCATTTTTCCTACATCTGAACTTCACTAAATCACTCCCCAACCTTCATCCCTATATATAGAGGTCTTCCCACTCATCATTTTCCTTTGGAATATTAAATGGAGTTAATTTGGATTTTTTCCTTAATATTTTCATAATTAAAAAAAAATTAAGGTGGCGTCTCTAAAGCACTTTTTAAAATCAATCAATCTAAGCCCGAGGGCTTCATCATGAGTTCTTTCCCAAATGAGCATTTCGATTCCCATTTTTGGATCGGATTAGTGCTCGGGCGAGGCCTCACAGTTGGTGACTCCACTGGGGAGAACTTTCATTTTAATAAAAGGAAAAATAAGAGGACTGATAATTGTTTAAAAAGTTTGGCCTTTAATATAGTTGTGACTTTCATGCATCACTTGCATAGGCTCTTTGCTTCCAAGCCTAGTTCTAGGAAAAAATAGATAGTGAATAGCATTGAGTGGCTAACCCTCCTCGGGTCTATTCGCCGATAGTGAAATCATCCACCCTGCGATGAATCCTTTGATCCTTTCAAAGGTGTAACGAGCAATACGTACTGTTGGACCCACGCGAGGCTCCTTGACTCATATGTGGCTAGGTATATCATTACTCTAGTGTGATGGGTACCTTATCCAAGCCACCTTTATCCTCTCATGCAATGAACCTATGACCTAATCTTAGGTTGTATGTATTATAAGCAAAGCCCCTTATACATATGTATCTTTATGAAATATTTTTCCCATGCATATCATGTATTCATAATGTACAAAAAAATATGCATTCATTTCAAGTGGAGCCTTGAACCAAAGAAGGGTCAAACACCTTCACCTCGATCCAGTCACCTTCGCCCTACAAACCTTAAACACCATTACCCTAACCCTTGACCTACATACCATTATCTTTACCCTTGATCTTCATCCAAAAACCTAGATACCTTAGGTCCCCAATACCAACTACATCGCCCTGACCCTACCTCTTGTTCAAGATCACTTTACCCAATACCTTAAGCCTAACACCCTTGGCCAATTACCTTCAACGACCTACCCATTACCCTCAAGCCCTAATCTCAAAACCTTAGCCCATCTTACCTTAGGAAATTTTCAAAGCCTAATGACGGTTAGCCCACAACACAATAGGGAATCCTTTTCCCTCAGAGTCTATATACCTCTACTCTCATCACCTTTTCATATCTTCATTCTCCACTCACTGGGTTTCTTTTGGTTTTTCTTTAAGGTACCAATGGCCAACCTAATTGACATGACTACCATAACCACACTCATGACCTTTGAGGCTAACACCGACATGCCTTGATCCCACCTTCCCTTTCATGCTGAATCCATCACTATGATCCATGCATTTTCACCAAAGTGGAAAACAGACCCTACCTCACCCCACATCACTTCTGTCTAAGTAACATGTTATGGAGGAGTTCAAGCTCAGTTAATCTAACTTGTCTGAGATGGAATCCGAGTCCATGTTCAAAGTCCAAGTTTGAGTTTGAGTCTGAATCTGTCATTTTTGTATTCTTCTTCTATTTTGTACTATCTTCTCTTTTTGTAATAAAATATTTATGTTATTCGTGCACTTTTTTATTCTCATCTTTCTTGTTTATTCTAAAATAGTTACGTCTAGAAAAAAGGAATAAATAAAAAAAATAATGGATTTTGGCAAGCATTTGCATTTCACCATGAAATCTACCATGATTTGGACAAATAAAAAACTTGAGGTATTTTTGTGCTCACATCAGTAAGCCGCTTCACCAGCTCCTAACCAAAGGATAGTTAAGATAATAAAGAACACCAAGTGGTGATCTCTTCAACTGGAGCAGTCGAAACTAAAGGCAATCTAATGAAATTACCTATTGCACTTTTGGGTAATTAAATATAGCACCTCAACAAGGGGAAACAATCTCAAAAAGAACCTGATATCCCCACAAGGTTTCTCTCTAAACCAAGAATTCAATAGTTTGGACAAAGGTCAAAGCCCCAAAATGAAGAAAAGCAGTAGTCCAAATCATGGTGGAATAATTTTTAAATGCCAAAATTCATTGATTAGCTCACTAAGTTGAAAACCCGAAAGGGCGGCTTAGACAAAGATTAGAGCAAGCTCATCATGTTAAAAAACTCGAAAGGGCGGCTAGGACAAAAGTTAGAGCTAAAAAAAAGAAAAAGAAAAAGAAAAAAAGAAAAAGAAAAAGAAAAAGAAAAAGAAAAAAGAAAAAAGAAAAA
>CATKHJ010242876.1:0-22736 GCA_949750685.1 Vernicia montana
AGGTTTGAGTGTGAGCCTAGTGAAAACACTTGTGAGGGGTTTGAGTGTGAGCCTTGGAAAAACACTTGTAAAGTTTGGTGTGAGCTTAAACACTAAGTTGGGAGTGAACTTGGTAAAACTCCATTGATAGTGAAATACCCAATTGAAGTTGGGGAGTGGATGTAGAATTGGTTATAATGCGAACCACTATAAATCCTTGTATTCCTTCTTTTCTTTCTTTCTTGTTCAATTAATTTTTTAATTGCCAACCAATTCAACCCCCCTTCTTGGTTCATCTTGGGCAACAATAATCAATATAATTCATGAATCAACATGAATTACTTACAATTCAATAAATCACATGTTTGGTAGTTCAACAATGAAAGAGGCACTATAGGCCTTAGGATTCGAATACAAATATGATAGTATATTTTCTACTCACCTCATTCAAATAGTATTTCTATTCTCATGATTTCTTCCTTTACATTACATACTAATAATGGCAATCATCATACTCTTCATTCTCCTTTGGTCTCACTTTAAATTCTACAATCATGAATTGCATATAAATGAACTCAATCAATACTCATCGTGACTTAGAATTGTAAATAGCTTCATCTAATAGCTTATTCTTAACTTAGATTCAAATAAAATTCTAGTTCTCTTTTCTCTACTATCACATCATTAATTTATAGTAAAGAGCACAAATAACTCAATTCACCACATACAATTTATTTACTCATCAAATCTTAACTTAAATTCTATATGAAAACTCATATAACCCTAGCTCTTCCTTAGTTGCTATCTCATCATCAATTTATAATAGACATCACAAATATGTTAATATATCTCATATAAACTTATTTACTTATCAAATCTCAACTTAAAGCTCAAACAATAACCCAATTCTTACCAAATCTTAACTTATGATCCATAAAGGAAACTTAGATATTTCTTACCTTATTACTTGAATCATCATCCAAGATGAATAATACTTGAACTACAAAGCTCAAATCTTAGCTTCCTTGAAGAAATCTTGGAGAATTACTCATGAGGAGGTTTAGAATTGAGAGAAAATGAGAAAAGATGAAGAAGATAGAGAAATGAGTGAGTTTGGGTCTTAAATTTCGATGGTTGGGTATTCTTATCAACAAATGGGTTAGTTATGGTGCATTTAATGCACAAAAATGGACCAAGAAAATTCGGGCAGCAAGCTCTTTGGGGTGCACGGCCGTGCAGGTTGGAGTTGCGTGGTCGTGCAACTCCCAACCCTTGTTGTCCCCCTTTTTCTCTTCTGACCTATCTATACTTATTTTACAATAACTATTTCTATACTTATATAAATGACTTGATTCTTTTTTATACTTAAACTATACACATAAAACTTCAATATATCCAAAATTTAGCTCAAAATATACATCACACAATTTATAGTGATTTTTCAAACCTTACCCTGTATCTGCACAAGCTCATTCTGAATAGTCCTCACATTCTTTGCTATAACTCATAATGTATACATCCAATTGAAAAAATGATTTACTATCATTTATTTTACACATAAATGAACACTTTTCATGTTTTACACTTTGTCCAATTCAGCCTCTAAAGTCATCAAAGCAAATGCATATTCTCAGACTTCCTACTAAAATAGAAATCTGAGTCAGTCCTAATCCAAGAACAATATCTCCTCACACACCTCATATTTTGCAAAACTGATTTATGGGCATTTAGATGAGACATACTCTACAGTTTTCATGTTTTGAACATTCTCTAATTATTTTTTTAAGGCCATGAAATATAGGTTCAAGTTTCTAACCCAAAATAGAATCATATGAATTATGAACTTAACTATTCCAATTTAAGTTTCTTTCATAATTTTTAATCAAGTATACTCAATCATCCATCACAACACTTAGTATTCATCTAGCTTAAATGCAAAAAATTCATACTCAAACTTATGGCTTGGCACTTTACATATAATATTCATCCATACTCTCTGCATGTAAGGTTAATATTTAGTTGGGGTATTACACCTTCACCCTATATATAGGGGTCCTCCCACTCATCATTCTCCATATTATGGGGAGCTTGAAAATTCGTTGTATCAAGCAAATAAGTCCTTTAGGTTAGTCCATCAAGGAACAAGCCCCCGAGTTCCAAGGTTTTCTTTTTGTTTTCTTTTGCTTTGCATTGCTCCTTGCTTTGCAAAGTACGCCAAAAGAGTTTCGTCCCGCCATTCGAAGTCCGTGGTGCCGCCGTCCGAGGCTCATTTTGAGGTAGAGCTAAGATCCGGTCATCCGCTTCATCTGCCCTATGTCCTTAAGCCGCAAAAGCACAAGGTAAACTTTTTTTCCTTTCCCTTTTTCTTTTCTACATTTATTTAATTTACTTTTCTCTCCTTGGGATTCTCTTTTAATTAGTTAATTAAATTGGCTCACCTAAGTTGTTAGTTAATTAATATTAATTAATTCAACTTAGTAATCAATTAGGGTAATTAATTAGTTCAACCCTCCCTAAAACAATCAACTGAAACATGATAAAATGCTAGGCTAAAAAAAACCCTTCGCAAGAAGGAAGAACTGCGTGGGTTTTAATTTTCATTTAAAGGGATACGCAAATATGCTTGGTTCAAATATCGAATTCAATTAAAATAAACCAACTTCTCCCTCATCACATTTTTCACTAGTTAGGTTTCCTTTTATTCTCTTTATGCTTTATTTATTTTTGAATTAATCAATAAAACTGTTCATGCATTATAACTTATTCATGAAATATATTTTAAGTCACTTTTATATTAATTATCAAACTTATTTTGTTAAAGTAAACCGAAAACCTAGTTCTCGAATTCTATTTGGTTTCGAGCCTATTGAACTTTTCCTTTAAGATAAAATTTGAGTCACATTAGGTTTTTTTCCTTAACTTTTCCTAAAATAAAATTAAGATGGTGACTCCTCAAAATGCAATATTGAAAATCCAAATAAAGAATAAACCCGAAGGCTTCATCGTGAGTTCTTTTCCAAATGAGCATTTAGATTTCCTTTAACGGATCAGACCGGTGCTCAGACGAGACCTGACAATTATCTCCTATTAATGTTGTTACCAGGGAGAAATATGTACCAATCCATATTTTTAAGTAGAATATCAGTTTGCCTTACAAATTCAATAGGAACATTTTGCATTAGTTTAATAGAGATTTGTTTCATTGTAAATAAAGCATAAATAATATCAAGAATTTCAGAATTTGTTTGCGTTGAAAAGCAAATAAGGTGATTGCAAACCACTGTATACTTCCAATCCACATTTTCCAGAATAATAGTAAATCTTAGAGGGTTAATATCAATCTCTAACTCATTATGTCCTGGATTTGCCATCTTCAACCTGTATATATATATATGCCAAAGCTAAATATAAACAGTATAAGAAATCACAAAGAAACTAACAATAGGTAGAAGTCGAAATAGCAAAGAAATAACTTTACCTTTTAAGTTGGTGTCTATTGAATGAAAAACATAGAATCAAGGATCAGGTTGGCAGTTATTAATAGCAAAGCCATGCAAACAATCACGTTCTATAAGCCTAACCAATCACTACAAGTTCTATCCATTAAAGTATATAAGCATGATTTAAGATGCTTTTATTATGCTCTCAACTACCAAAGAGCTGCATTCAGCCATCGAACTAAGTTTATCCATTCAATATCATAAATAGTTGTGTTAATTACATTCCCAGAGCAACCCTCCCACTATATCTAATTTGAAACCTCATAAATCTCCAACAAGAAATACTATAGAGAGGGCACCAATAAAGAGAGAGAAAATGGTATTCTCTACCTGCCTCTCCATCAACAATGATGACAGTGTACAACTACTCTAAAAATCATCTATTAGAGTTCAGAAGGGAAATGAAAGAAATGTTAATGAGGTGCATCTGTATTATGGGGACGAATTAAACAAGAAATGTTCTGCTTTAAGATATGCCTCTAATGGATTACTATGATATTTCCCATTGAAATCATTGAGGCAGAAATTGAAGATGTTGAGAGAATTGCAAGTGTTCTAGTTAATTCTGAAGATTCATCATCTAAGACATGATTGGTGCTTTGATGTATTTTGTGGTGTTTGCATTTTAGATGAATGAATATTCTAGATTTTTAGTTATTCCAAATGAAATCTTTGAGAAAGATTATTCCAAATGTTGCATTTCTTAACTCTTTAATTTTAAGAGATTATTCCAAATGTTGCATTTCTTAACTTTTTAATTTTAAGTTCATTGTGATTTTTAGTTTATACAACTTATGTTTTCCCTTATAATTGAAAATGAATAACTGTTTTTAATAAGAAATCATATGTATTTCTCTGTTTTTAGCTCATCATACAGCTTGTGATGACATGCTAGTACAATACTGTAAAGGAAAACAAACAACACAAACATATAGTATAACTGAACCAATATCAATAGCTAGTTAAGGCTGGTTCATTTCTATTTCAAACTACAATAACATTCGGTCATCACTTAATTCTATTCCATACAACATCCCAACTACAAAACTTGCAAGATATTTTTTTGCTGCCAAAACACTCTCAAATTCAAGAAGTTCATTATTCTCTTCTATCACATCCGGACTTTGCACCTCAACATTCGAAGATCCATGGAAACAACGGATTAGCTACTTGGATTGTTCAACTCAGCATTAGAATGTCCACCACGAACAGCATATGAGCATCCTTCTCCATTAACATTAGCTTTTAAGAAACTGTTGAAAGCATCCACCACATCTTTCAAGTTATCATATGATTTGAACAAGCTTCCACTAATCCCAATAACCAAAGTTCCACATTCATGCCATGAATCATATATACCATGTCTTTTTTTCCTTTGAAGATAACATAGTATTTTGCCTTTCCTTTATTCCTCTTTCCACCGATCTTCTTCATCTTATTCATTAGCAGGGATCCAGCAACTAAGCAATGCTAAAAGTGTTACTGAGGTAAGAAAAGGGTGCAACAAATCACTACATTAAATTGGATTACAAAGATCAAATTATTTATCTTTGAAACATAATTATGAGCTTTGCATTCATTAGCAGACAACCCCATTAAGATTGTTTGGCTCAATGTGTTCATTGAATGAATCAACTTCATAATTATGAGTGTTTGGCTCAATAATATTTACATTTAATATAGGAGACAGGAAAAATTGAAGAAGCAAGCTGAGCCTGAATAATACAACCCGAGCCTAAATCCTAGCTAAAACAACATAAGGTTATAATTGTTTTCACTTTTTTTTTTTTTTTTTTTTTGGGAAATATCCATTTCTGGCTTCCATGTTCTGGTTGTTTAGCAGCAGTCTTGATATATTCGTACTTGATATCTTGATGCATAAAAGTAAAAAAAAATGAAGATTCAGGCATTAATGATTGACTTGACTAATTTGGTCTTTTTCATTTTTTTTATACATGTTCAACGTGTCCTGTCACCACCTTGGTTGCTAAAACATTTACCCATCCCAAAGAGCCCATCCGTCCTGTGTTTATATATTCTTACGTAATAATTTTTAATTTTTCTATCTTCTTTCACTTTATTAAGTATAATACAAAATAATGTGTTCGATAAAACAAATTCAAATAATATTTAAAGTCGTTACAAATTTAAATTTTCAAATTATTTTACAAATTTATCTAAATAATAACTATAAAATATATAAATTAATTTGTTGGTGATCAAATACATACAATACATTATATTATCCATATGAAAATATTAAAAAATAATATAAAAGTTCATATGAAAATATTAAAAAATAATATAAAAGTGATCCTAACATAAAAATAAAAAAATTTCCAGACAAAAAAATTACATAAAATAATCATAACTACAACTTCAAATAACAATTGCTTTAAGTAGAGTTAAAAAAATAGATGGAATTCTAAATTTAATTACAAATATTTTCCGAAAGGAGCAAATATCAATCCCACCCCCCTTCTCGATACTAGCCCCGTACCTACTTAAAAGTTTGAAAAACCCACCTCAGTTAACAAGAAGCCAATTCTCATGAGCATGAAGCAAAATGTCATATCTAAGCTGTACAATTTGGCTTTTGGAGCTATGAGCCCTTTCGTAACTCCGGCATATGCAATAAAGGTCAAAGACCCTGAAATCCATCCTCCAAGACAAAATAACAATAATAAAGAAAAAAAACCTGAAACTACATTAATAGGTTTCATAATCAAACCCTAATTACTCGAAGAAGAAAAGAACAAAGAAGAAACTCTCACTATCCAATTAGCGTTCAAATGATTTAACTTTATCAGGACCCAACTCGGACAACTGAAGTAGGCAGCCTCATTCCCTCTCCTAAGCATTCATCAATTCCTTAACAGCTAAAGCATCCTGAACCGTTTCACATTAATAGGTTAACCTTGGAGAAGCTTTGAATATATAATCCAAGGGATAATTAGATGCATTCAGTTGAATGGAAGAATCATTTCTTTCTAGACAACTACAGGAGTCAAAGTCAAATATAATGAAAGAATCACATTCCCAAATTCAAAATTTCAATCCATACAAGATCACAATCTGGAAGTTTGTACGAAACTAAACACAATAGGGGACCAAAACTGCGACAAGAATTGCCTCATTGACAACCCTCAAACCTCACGCGCCAACCAAAGAACTAAAAGATGATAAAAAAAAGGAAAAAGAAAATGAAAACAAATAACCCAAACCACAAATGCCTAAACTTTCTTTTTTCTTCCTTGTTGACTTGATTTGAACTATAAATTAACACTTATAAATAATATACACATTCTACAAAAAGGATTCACTTCAATCGCAATGATGGGCTTTCACACTCAATCCAACTGATGCGAGATTGCTGCCGAACATCGTGCAAAAACAAATGATGGGGAACCATCTTATGGAAAAGAATGGGTAATAAATATTAGTTTCACACATACAGACTGAAGATTGAATTTTGCCGAGAACCAGTATGATGCCCTACGGAACCAGGCATTAGGATGAGAGAATGGATTGCAATGCCATCTGTTGCTGTGGATGCAACAACGACCATGTCGAAGCCAATGTTGCTGGTGGTAAAGTCTGCTGAAGGTGCCTCAATAGGTTAACCATTCGACTTGCAGTTTGTTCCGTTGCCAGATCCTTACCACATAGAACCTATGATAACAGTGACTCCAATAAGACAATTTCAGGCAGCTTTAAAACAAACTATATATATATATATATATATATATATATATATATATATATATATATATATATATATATTATTTTATTATTATATATTTAAATGGCATTTAATTATTTTAAAAAAAAGTCTAGAGTTGCAAATGTACATCAAAATTTTTGAAATTGTAGCCATAATTTAATATATCAATGGCAATCAAAGTTATCGAACAAGAGAAATATACTAAACAAGGTTGTCAAGCGGTACTCACAATAATAATACGGTAACAATCATTAAATATTAAGCAAAACATATCGAAATTAGCAAATATTGTTAGGGAATGAAGTATCCGATAGAACCATAATTCACAGTATCATCAATGACAAGAAAGAATGACATTTTTAAATGAATGGAAGGCTTTGAAAGTACATTTTGTATGTAATTGTTTTTAGCATTTAACCTTTTCCCAAGCTTGAATCAGTTTTTTTATCACTAAAGGTATGGCTATGTTATAGAGGCACCAAAGCAGGTCCCTTTTAGAAGCATACAACTCGAGAAGCTCCACAAAGTTTACAGAAGCAAACATTCAACACAAATTTCCTTTTCATCCAAAAGTAAACAATCATTTCCACTGACACTTGGCTAAAGGGGTATCTACATTTTTCAAGTGCTACCAAATTCAGCTCCCTCCAACTAGTCAAACCTCCTATAAATTCCCCACAATTCCATTTGACCTCTAGAGTAACATTGACCCAACTACTTGAGAGAGCTCTCTCCAGTTCATAATTAATGCATTTAATTTATATTATTGTACTAAAACTATTGTCCTTTCAATATCAATTAATATTGAAACTACAAGAAATAGTACAAATTTCTTTTTTAATATAAATGCAGTATTTGACATATAGGCTAATTTGATTAGAAATTTACTAGTAAAACAGTAGGATTAATTTTAAATTCTAACTTCAATTTTAGAATTAAGGCTAATAGAGGATGGAATATTGAAAAGTATATGGCAAGCACAGCAACTCTACCATGAAATGGTCAAGTGTTCAAATGTTCAATTGTGAACTTGCAGAACTTATGTTTAAACTTTATATCTAAAATTAAGGCTAATAAGCAAAAAGAGCAAAATATAATACATATTATGGGAGCACTTAACCTTCAATCAAGGGGTCAAGCATTCAGGAAAGAAATGAAGTGAGGAGGGGAGATACAGCAAATAGATACATTCACTAAACCTCCAATTAAATGCTTGAGAAGTTCAAACAGTAATGAACTGTGCAATTTTGGAAGATGATGCAGCAGCTTAAGCCACTCCATCACTCACTTTTAACCTGCTTAAGTCAGCCTATGACCTAGATTGGGTTGACCTGTTCAAGGTCAAGGTTATAAGTTAGACTGATCTCTAGTCATATTTGACAATTAGAAGGTTTAGGAGTTCATGTAGCAGTTGCTACAAACTAATTTGCAGATGACCCAGTTGGTCCAGCCTGTATGATCCAGGTTTCAGAGAATTAGAGCGTAGATATCTTTTAAAAAAAAAAATTTGACCACCACTCCACCAGTTAATAAAAGCAATGAAAGTACAGGGGCTCGAATGTTGGATGTGGATACACATCTTTGTTCCAAAATCATCTTGATCTTCAGATAAGACCATAGGACACGAACCATATAGTTAGCATGTCCAGATTCTGGTGTACATTAGATAAGATATTGGGAAAAATGAGACTAAGATCAAGCATGGCTTTGACAGAAACACAGCTCTCACACTCCAAAAAAAAAAGAGAGGAGAGATGGAATGGAACCATTTGCAATTTTTTGAAATTTAAGAATGGTAAGGATGCTAAATCTACTCCTGAACAATTAACTAACCTCAGCGAATACTGAAACAATCTTAGGAAGATATTGATTGTTGGGGCCCAAAAGTTCAGTGTCTGACCTGTAGATGTATGTCAAGATGTGAGTCCAATGTAGATGGAACTTAAGTCCTTACCAAAAAAGGATATCAGAAGAAGCAAGCAGATGGAACTTAAGTCCTTACCTCTCCACCATCGAACAAAGTTGTTCATGAACAACTTTTGCTTCAATCAAATCACCTGTTATCGGCAAACAGTTTAACCATGCTGGAACAACCTGCCAAAGACAGAGACAGTTAAAAATTAAAAGAAAGCTGTTGAAAATGACAAAGAACTTGATAGCAAATTTCTTAGTGGTAAACCCAAGAACTCAAAAGTTCCAAAACAAAATCAATGTATTATAAATCCAGCCAACTGTTGGTAATGAAATTATCCATTCACCGATGAATTTATTTCGAATGCACCATCTTTTCTCATGTTCACAAAGGAATGTAATTTTCCAATTTTTGTCAATTTTTTCCAAGGATCGACAACAAGGAAAATGAAGAGGAGTATGGACTACTCATTTTGTATGTTCCTCTTCAAGGTATCATAGATAACAAACAAATACATACAGCACAAATGTTAACAGCACCAAGCTCTTCCTGTCTCTGGTAAACCAGGAAATAAATTCTAGCATTTGTTTGGATTATGCACAAGGCAAATGATTGACAAGCAACAGTTCCAAAGAATGTTTTTAGGACAGCTAACTTATGTTGCATTTGCCATCCAATTTGTTGTAATCACATGGACAAATATAGCAGAGCAAATATGCATGCTAAAGGAAATAATCAAGGTACACTGGCTGTATCAACAAAATTGCAGGTGTATCAGTAGCAGTAGGGGTGGCAATTTCACCCATACCCATTTATCCACCCATTTAAATAAGGGTGTGGGTAGTAAATGGGTAATTTAAATGTTAAATGGATAATAAATGGGTAAGGGTTGGGTATGGGTACCCATCCCAACCCATTAAACTGGTGATGTGGGACAGATTTAGGAAGTTGTTCAAGGTTATTTTTTAGCAGAAAACAAAAGATGTAGGACTGTCATACAGGTCAGTTTTCACAGAAACTCGGACCTGAGATAAGGAAAAAAAATAATAATAAGAAATTTCTAAGAGTCGGCACTTAGAAGATCTAAGAGTCAGCACCTACAGCAAATTAAGTCACACAATTCTTGGCAATAATTTGCAGGAAAATTATTTTTATTGAATCTGAACTGAATTTTAACAATACAAACCTGGGTATTTCTAGACTTAAAAAGCTAATCCAAATCATACTAGGATTAAAAATCCTACACTAGTACTCTAAGAGAATTATAGGCCAACATTAAATAGAAAATACTAAACCAACTAGGACTCCTAAATAAAATAAAGACTTCCGAAAATAAAGTAACTACTTTTCCAGCAATGCTGGAAATTACAGCAATACCCTTATTTCTAATAAATCAGGATTCCTGCATCAAACCATCTTCTGACTTGATAAACTTCTCATTCAGCCTCCCCATCATCCCACATGTTCCAAACAAAAGCTTGAGCATTTGAAACATTTTTGCCACAACGTTTGTAAACATGTCATCGTGGCCCATCAACTGGCCCGGTCCATTTTTTTATATTTAATTCTTTAAAATTATTTTTTAAAGAATTTAATTATTTTTATAATACAAAAAAAATATTTCCATTATGTAAATAAATTATTTTCAATGTGTAAATAAATTAATTAATAAAAAAAGAAATTGAAAAATTCAATGAAGGTGATGTATGTTAGTTTCTTTTTGCCTAGATGTTTAGCCGTTGAGTAGCCTAACCATAGAAGGTCTAGTATTAGGAAGGCTGAACAGATTGATGAGTTTGTTCATTATGACATCTAATAGTTATTGTACTATATGGACTAAGGTTTCCATCTGCTTGTATGTTTTAAAGATGGTGTGACCATTTTGCTTACTGTCATTAATTAGCATATCTTATATGAAGTATATGGGCTATGTTTACTGCGCTGTAACAAAATATATAATCAAATGAATTATTTAATGAAATACAAAATTATAATTCTAAGTGTTTTTATATTTAATTCTTTAAAATTATTGTTTAAAGAAATTAATTGATTTATTTATTTCAATATGTAAATAAATTATTTTCAATGTGTAAATAAATTATTTTTACATAATAAACGGATAAATGGGTGGGTTAAGGTTGATTTAGGTTAAATGGGTATGAGTACCCATATAAAAATTAAAAGGGTCATAAATTGGTAAATGGGTAACATACAATCCTACCCAATTAGACCCAACTCATACCCACCCAAACCCACCCATTTGCCACCCCTAAGCAGTGCTGCTACTGTGACTCCATTCCCACTTTCTGCTAAGACAAACATTAGTTTTAAATGTTTATCTTCTCTACATCTTCTGATATCCTAATAATCTAATATAATTTGCTACATGATAAACATATACAACAAAAATATTTAAGTACCTGAGATGAATCAATACTTTCACGATGAAACTGGCAAATTTTCCCCAAAGCAGAAACAGCATTATCATATGCCATGACATTTTCAGATTGCTTAGCATTTGGATGCCGTATCACAACATTTAATCTTGAAAGAGCCTCTGACCAAAGCCAGTAACAAATGTTAACCCCATAAAACATGAAATAAAATCCATTCTTTCACCCAAAAAGTAGGAAGGAAAATCAACAGCTCTAGGATGCAGACTTACCTCCAACAAGAGGTTTAAAGACAGAACCACCAAACTCTGCACAAACTCCAAGTCCATATACAGCTGCCTGAAAAATAATCATAAAACTTGATGAGAATATCAGCAATCTGAGGCAAACAACTGCTCGAGCTTAGTGAGTACAGACCTGTCGAACATCAGGATTCTCGTCATTGCATGCCTCTAATAGGAATGGAAGAAATGTATCATAGTATCTGTACCAACCACATTGGAACAATTTCCATCAATCAAGTGTTATTAATGATATCATTACTTCCACAAACATTCTAAAAGAGCTTACTTAAGAGCTGTCTCACGACATTGCTCAGCAACATCATCAAAAATGCAAATTGCAATCCTTCTCTCTTCAGCTGTCTTATCCTTGCCCTAAATAATGAAACATGTCAGACTAATAATTCAAGAATTAGAATAAAAAAATAAAAAATAAAAAAAAATAAAAAAATTGGAGTACCACTTAGGTCAATGAATTAGAATGTAAAAGGTATTTCTTATAGTTTCATGTCTCAACTCATTTAAAATTTTCCTACGAACATCAAAAATGGAACAGAAAAATTGTCCTAAGCTTTCTAGTTTGTAAATTTCCAGCCATAACCTTCCACACTAGAATCACTCATTAGGAAACAATAGCTAGCATTTGAAGACAATTAAGATAACAAGACTGACTTCTAAAACATACAAAACATACACATTTAACTGCTAAAGATCCACGATTAGCATATCATCTAGGTTTGACTTGGTATACCTAGAGACTAGAGGTAATCCAAAGTGAGAGTTAAAGATTCAGTACCCAGGCCCCATCAGCTATTGAGTTGTTAACGCAAATTAGTTTCTGGACAGGTTAACGGACACCATAAAACACCTCCAGGTTCAAAGACAAGTTGAAGGAAAATTTGTAAATCATAAAAGTACATGCACCAACAAATTTGTGCTCCTGACTGGCAAGTAGAAGAGACCAACTCAGATACTACATTAAAACTTTTTACGAGGTACCAAAGAAAACAGCAAAACAAAGAACCAAAAAGAATCTTTTTTTTTTTATGTCATCAATTCAGTATGACCAAAACAAAAGTATGCACAAAAACTGGAAACAGTTTACCACTTAATAATATGGATAGCTTATAGCCAGTGAACTTCAAAATTAACCTCTACGCAACAGTATCAGAAGGTTATATCAGTAAACTTATGCCAATAAGGTACGTATAAATAAAAGTAAAAACATTTGCAATACCACTTGTATTTGTCATGAAACTTACCCACATCGGAGTTAGATAGGTTGATAGCTCATCAAAGAAAGGCAAGAAAGAGGCTTTAAATGTTTTGATCAAAGTTCCCAATATTTCACCCACCTGGAAACAGAAGTGGTGTGCTATATTATACATATTATAAATGGACAAACTACTTCAAATTGGTGTGCTATATACTAACTTGGTCAAAAACTTCCTCCTCTTGCTCATTTTCCTCTTTAATCAACTCTCCCTCCTCGGCATCAAAGTCTTCAGCTTTGGTTCTGTCTGCTCTCTCTCTTTTCCTGCTAGAACTAGCTGTTATCACCTGCTTTATCTCATCCACAATGGATCGCACCTGACCTTCTTCAACAAGTGACCCAGATATCTGAAAGAAGACATACGAAGATTGTCAAATACTTCTAATGCAGAACATTCCGAGTTTCCACAAGGCAAGTGACATAATTAAACCCCATCATAGAATATAGCAAACCTGTAAACATTCATTTAATGCATCCAACATGTTTGCACAGATCTCGGTATCAGGTTCCTGCAAGCAAAATTGAAATTCAAAAACTTCAATACACATAACATTAGCTGTAAAATTATGCATTATGCCAACACTGAGCAAATAGAACTTATACTGACCTTATGTAATGCTTCCACCAAAGCTGGAATAATATAGTCAGACAACTGCTTTAAATAAGAATCATTGCGACCTGGAGCCACTCCCTTCTCTACAGCTAATTTTGCAGAACGCAGTAGCTCCGGCATGGCTAGAAACAGATCCAGTGTTTTGAGTGAGATTTGTGAAAGCCCAATGGAGGGCATGAACGGAAAAGGGGAAGGAAAATAGATGCAAAACAATTTGATACCTGAAACAGCTGCTTTCCTAACTTCTTCATGGAAATAAAATTTTAAAAGAGGAACTAGTGTTGGGGCAACCTACAAAGAAAATGTGCCATTTTATCATCATCAAATTGCTGGAAATTTTGGGGCCGGGGATGGGGCTGAAGCTGGGAATACATTTCAAAGAAACAAACCTGATCAATCCATGGAAAGAAGCCTTCCTTAAGCTCATCCGCATAGCAACATAACATGTTACAAGCAGTTGCTTTTTCTTCCAGGACACTAGTCTTGATCCCTATCCTTTTGTCCCCAAGGGTAATGGTCTCCATACTGTAACATGACCGTAACTCTCAGAGAAATGCCAAATATTTCATGCAAAACCACCATGAATCCATGTGTTCAAGCATGCATTATATGCATGCATATGCTCACTTGTGCGATTGTGTGAGAGAGAGGACAAGAACTTAAAAGAAGATATTCATACCACAGGATCTGGCAGAATTGTGTAGAAAAATCTTTGAACTATTTAAATAAAGAAAAAGAGAGATTTACAAGTTGATCAAGCTTATATAAAAATCAGCAAAATCCATAGTTTTGAGTAAGGTTTGAACAATTGATTCATGCAAATTCAAAATGAACCAAAAAATGAAAGAAAAAAAAATCATGTCGCATTTCCAGACAATTAAAAACACATGTTAACAAAAGTATATTTTCCATCAGAGGTAAATCAAGTTCCAAAGAAAATAGAATACCTTTCATCATCTGAATCATCAATATCATTATCTGAATCTGCAGATGTAATAGTTACATCTGGCTTTAGTTGAGCAGACTGAAGCAGAGGTGGCATGACAACAGCCATATAAGGAAGAAAATCTTGTCCCAAACACTTGCAAAGTCTGGCCCATGCCTATAAAATTATGAGGTAACTATTATAAGACAACAAAAAGAAACAAGAAAACCAACAAACATAAATTTTATTAATTTTCTGTACAAATTTTCTTCTGGACATAAGAACATACTTGTAACATGTAACTTGTTGTTGGATCATCTGTCTCCATTGGAGATCCTTGCAAAGACATAAGGACTTCCATAACCTTGGAAAATCAGAAAATATAAGAAAGAAGTCACACCAAAAGTTAAGGGGAAAACCAAACAATTGTGCAAAAAAAGGTGAAAATATATTTAAGCATATGGTAGTGAGAATCCAAGGGTGAAAATGTATTTATGTATGTGGCATTAAGAATACAACTGATGGAAGAAAGAATCAAGGAAAAGTCATCAAGGCCTTCTCTTACACAAAGGTCGGAAAAGGGTTTCACATTATGATTATGAAGATGCCATTTCTCCAGTGAATGAATAAATGTTCAAGTCATGTAACTCACAAGAGAAAATTGCTCCATGGAAGGTTGCTAATCTAAAAGACTTCTATGTATGTAACAGTATATACCTGCTTAGCATCCTCCCTAAACTTATCCTTCCCAACAGCCATCCCAACCAAACTAATGCACTCCATGGACTTGGCACGAAGCATGCGGTTAGACTTGTCTGTTGCATTCACTAAGATAGCCTTCAGGTACGGCATAACTGCATCATAGTACTTTTGGAAGTGCTCCTGCAATACCGATACCAATAAATCAAGTTTTATATAATAATAATAATGTTGTTATTACCTCTATTATTATTAAAAAAAAAGGCTTTACAAATTACCTGGGATGAATCAGCAACTGATGCCAAGGCAGTCAAGGCTCCTTCTTGCACCATTTGTTTTCCATTCTGCAGTACAAATACATACAATTAAATATTAAGACAATCTGCTTTATCAATGGGAATAAACGTAGATTATTAGAAATGTGTTAATAATAGTTTCTTGATACCTGTAACAGCACCAGCAATTTGCTCACTATTCCGTCCAAGTAAGGCGTTAAAATCTCTGGAGTGCAGTTCTCACTAAAGTTGAGCACTGCTGAAGCAGCATGTGCCTGTCACAAAACAATACAAGGAATAATCGATTGCATCAGCTCTATAGCATAATCTTCAACCAACACCAGCATTAATAAATTAAAATGTTGACTGTACTAGGCTTATAGAGTAATCATGTAAAGTTATGATAATAGTGAAAAGAGAATGAAAAACAGTTGACAGAATAAGCAGAATGAACCATGATCCTGACATACGTGCTAAACCCCATCCTGATTAAGAAATTAACAACCCACCCCAACCACAAGGAAAATGAAAAATGTACAGTCCACGTAAATCTGAAATTCTCATTACAGTCAAACATTTTTCTTGGCACACAAATATGGCAAATTTTGAACCCTGACAAGTGCTCTTTATCTTTTCTCATTTTCTTCACCTAAAATTACCAAACTATTTTAATAACTCATTGCAGTCTCCCAAATTGATGTCAATGGAAAACACTCTGTATAATTCACATTTAGATGCTAACTTATTCTTTAATACATGAAATAAGAACTTTCATGACAAACTCACAGATTCAACTAATGATCTTCAGACCCTCAAAAAAATAAATAATGATCTTCAGATGATGCAGTATACGCCTTAACAAAGGTGCACTGACCACCTCACTCAGCATAGCACATGAATTCATGCAAGACAAGAAGAGGTTATCCCATACCTGGCCAAATCCGTCAAAACAAGCACTGTCTTTGATTCAAAGAATGAAAATATAACTTAACTACAGACTCATCTGGCTAGAAATGTAATCTGATGCATTTCACTCAAATGCCAACTTTGAAAGTCACATGGCCATGAAGCATCTTCCAAAGGGCAGTATATTTGTTCTATAGTTGTATCGCTCTTGATACTTAAATTATGTATCCTATACTTTTCGCAAAACTGTAAAATGCTAATTGTAGGCAACTAAGACTATCAGATACTATCCATTATCATAATATATGTGAACAGCCTTCCATAAATATTTCAAAGACACATGATAATAGTCTTTAGTAAATATTTCAAAGACTTTAAGGCAAATGTTTTAATCTATGCACATTATAAATGTTACAAAATTAAAGTGCTGCAATTATAATTACTCCCTCCGTCCACGAATTATAATCCACAATTTCTTTTTGGGATGTCCAAAATAAATAGTCCACTTTACTTTCCACTTTCATAAATATTTCGAAGATACACATGATAATAGTCTTTAGTAATCTATGCGCATTAGAAACGTTACAAAATTACAGTTCTGCAATTATAATTACTTATAAGAGAATTAAAATTTTGATAGTTCAAAAAAATTGACTTAAGACATGGTCACACAGCTATAATGAACCAAACATGTCAACTCAAAATTTTCTTTTACTGAAACCCCTTCACCTCATGACAATTTGACTTAAGACCCCCTTATCCAAATTAAAAAATGTGTGATAAAAAAAATGATACAAGATTCCACAAACCAGCATAGGAATGTTTAAAATGAGAATTCTCTATGTTTTTTACATCTCCATAAATTTCCAGTAAAAAAAAGAAAGAAAATAAGTTGAAATGGTCACAAACCAAAACCTCACAATTTGTGAACATGTCCACACAGATTTACTGTAAAAAAATTAAATGTATATAACTAAAGATAAAAATATATATGTAATTGTTTATTTAATTTTTGATGCATTATTCTCATATCACACCCCAAGTTCTTTGAGAATTGTTGCATCAATGCATCCACACCATATTCATCTCCCTGTACTGTATCCATGATTCCCAGTTCTATCTTAGTCGGTCAGTTTTACCATGATTTAATATCCTCTTCATTCTCGGTGGAAGCACAAATTATCAACATAAGTGCCTCCACCTCACACGCTTAAGGTATAAACAAGATCTGACATCCAATCATTTGCAAGTACGACTGATTAAATAATAAAATTTATGACTCAGCTACATTGTGAAGCACCACTAATAATTCCCAAGTTATCTACAAGGCTAACAAATTAAGATTACATCCGACCAGAAGAATAGTGCAAATGCAGAACATCTGAACTGATGAATACAGCAGAAGCCTAACATAAATTTAAACAACAAGAAAACAGAAGGCATTTGAAATCTCTAAAGGTAGATATTGTAATGGAATATGGAATGATGTGTGTGACGAGATCCATGCAGCTCTAGAAAAACATAATGCTTAGAAAATTATTCACGTGTATAGAAAATTATTCCCCTGTATAGTAACTAGTCCTTGTGCATGATAGGAAAATGACCAAAATCATATGAGCACCAAGGAGATGCAACCATTTCCATATAATTTGCAAGATAGGTACATGAATCATAATGATATTTGCATCATGCCATCATATGAAATTCTTTTCCAATCAAAACTTCCATGCCAAAACAGAATTAACAACCCAGAATAACGCAATATGATAACAGTAACTAACCTGTACTCGAGGATTCTGAAAATCATCCATTGCAGCAGCCAATGCTGGCAACACTCTTTGATGGTATTGATTTTGCAAATCTGGACCCAAATCAGTAGACAACTGTCCAATAGCATTAATAGCTGCCCATCTTACACGAGGATGGGGATCATGGAATGAGTTCAGAACCATTGAAACTACTTGTTCCAGGTTTTTTATCATTACCTACAACAACAGTACAAAGTAAAAAATCATGAATGAGTATCTATTTAATAAATAAGAAATAAATTAATTAATTAATAAGGTCGCATGTAGAAACCTTGAGATTTTAAAGATTGACCAAATAGTCTAAATGTTACATTTTTAGCATTTTGCCCAAGTTGTGTGTTTCCAACTAGTTTAGAATTAGTTGAGCAGAGTTGAGTTGTTCATATCAATATCCAGTTTGCTCCAAACAGCAAAAAGCAGGTAAGTTGATTAATATTTCTAAGAGAAAGGCATCATCTCTAGCTGGCAACGAAAACTGATGCATATAATATTTTACTGAATGTCGTCTACCAAAAAGGAATGTAGTGGAATATAGTTTCTTATTCATCATTCGATTGCATTATAAATCCCTATGCCAATTGGGCCTTGTTGCCTTCTTCCAAACGTGATTTTAAGAAAATAAGCTTTTAATATTCTCAAGTTTCTAGAATGCCTTGTTTTAAAGCAAAGTGAAGCACATTATCCATGAACAAGGAAGCATGCAACAAGTTCTATTATTATTTGCATTCAATAGAAAAGATTAAATCGTTCTAATCCAGCAGTAAGCAACATGTAGTTAAAATTAAGAATGTGATTAGAAATTAATCTTCAAATTCACATTCCAATTGCACCTTATGCAATCAATAGCAATAATATGTCTAAAGCAAGCAATATACTTCATATAATAGCAATAACATGCATGTTTGAAATAAAGCAATATAGTACCACAAATGAATAAATGTTCTATACCTTGGAGCAACCCTCAGCTATTTGAGCAAGAGCAATGAGGGCAGCATGGTGCTTCTGCCATTCTGGAGCAGCCAAATAGGAAGGCAACTGCTCAGACGCCACAGGAACAATAGTATTCCCGCCCAATGAAATGGCCAACCTATCCAAACACTCCTGTCCAACGCTGTAATTACTAGTCTCTCCTGCATCTTCGTCTTCACTCTCTGCACTATGCCATGCAGGATCATCCTCAACATCCAACAACATCCTCATCAATATCGCGAACAGCCTGCTTATAAACTGTGGCAACTTCCTCATCATCCCTGGTGCCCTCTCCCTTGCCTCGGCTAAAGTAATAACAAACTCAATCGCCAAGTGCCGAGTCCCTTCTTCTAAACTCTCAGCCTCAGCAATCTGCAACATAGAACCCACCACATCCACCAATTGCCGCCGGAGAAACCGTGGCTCTGTACCAGCCAACTCGATAAGAAGTTCCAATGCCTCCTGCGCTGTAGCCTCATTTCCATTATTCAAAGCTTCAGTCAAAGTCCTCATCATTGCCGGCAACAAATCCTGAAACCTATCCCGATCCGACGAGCTATTCAAACACTGAATAAAATTGATCACCGCATTGAGAGCGGCTATCTTCACATCAAAACTCGGAGACGACCCCAAACACTGCAAAAACACCGTGTGCAACTCCTTAATAAACGGAATTAAGGTGTCACCAATATACTGCGACAACTGAGCAAAAATCAGGAACGCCGATTCCTGTAATTTAGACGAATCTGAAGAGACGCACTGAAACATAAAAGGCAAAAGCTCAGGCCAGCCGTTCTCCGGCAAAATTCCAGAAGCAAGCTCAGAAACGGTATCGCATAGCTTCTTAACAATTGATTTGGTCTGCTCATGCTGAATACAAGTCAAAAGAATCGATTTGATGGAGGACTGAGTGGCGAGAGAAAGACGAGGCCATAGATAAGCATCGTCACGGGTAAGAAGCTTACGGAGGAGAACGGCGGACATAGCGCGAGCCTCGATGTGGGGAGAGAACTGAAGAAGGTGAGCGAGTTTGAGAGAAAGAGAATCGGGATCGGTTTGCTTGCAAAGATTGAAAGCGAGCTCAGCCTGCGATCGTTGCTCGTTGGAAGAGGACATAAGAGAAGAGATTAGGGTTTCGAAAGGGGCAGGGTCTTGGCCGAGTATGGCGGCGAGTTGAGCTTGTTGGAGTTGCTGAGTTGACTCGTCCATGGTTAAGAGAGAAGAAGAATTAGGGTTTGGAGGCTGGAGGCTGGAGGTGGAGGACTGGTGGTGGCTCTTGTTGGGTATTTTTTTTTTTTTAGTGAATAAAAATAAAAATAAATCTCTCCCTTTAGCTTTAGTTTTGGAACTGAGCGTGTGCGAGAGAGAGAGAGAGAGAGATGGGAAAAGAGCGAAGGAGAAAGGAAAGAGAGAAAGGGAATATAAGAAATAAGAGATTTGATTATTAGGGCAAAGCAAGAGAGATATATGGGATTGAATGGGAGACTAGCTGGAATTGTGTGTAATGATTAATGGGTGTTCACTTTAGTTGGTATTTTATTATTATTATTATTATTATTGGGATATAAATAAAAATAAAATTTGTGATTTTGGAGTTTTTTTTTATATATTTATTATTATAGTTAATTAATTATATGGAAAGTTAGAATCAAATTATTGTGATTGCCTTTAATTCTTTAGTATAATAACTATCTATGGTGTATGGTTAAGGATGGAAACAAAACATAAGCTTGTACTTGATTTTTGTGTGATAAACTCAAACTAAATTTTCAATAAAGAAAATTTTGTAATTTATTTCATAAATTATAATCATTTCATAAAATCATTCTATATAATTTAAAGGAAAAAGTATACTAAAATATCATATGATTTCACACTTATTTTAAATGGAGACTGTAGTTTTTTTCGTGACAATTTAATACCCTGAATTTAACGCCGTTTGATAAATTAGTACCAATCTATCTAACGCCATCAAAATTACTGACGTGAAAATTAAAAATATTATTTTTTTCTACGTGGCGCTCACATGTCATATAACTTAAAAATTGAAAAGGAAAAAATATATTAAAATATCATGTGCTTTCACGCTTATTTTAAATGGGAGTTGTGATTTTTTTTTTGACACTTTAGTACCCTGACACATTAATGTCAATTTACCTAATGCTGTCAAAATTGCTGAAGTGGAAATTAAAATATATTTTTTTTCATATGTGGCGTCCACGTGTCAAATAACATAAAAATTGAAAAAAAAATATAGCGCTTTAGCAAAAGTTTATGAAAAGAAAAAAATATATATATTAAAATACAGTTGATAAGGGACAAAATATACCGAACTGTGTATTAAAGTAAGTTGGTTCTGGCCCAATATAATATATTTACAAGCCTATTGACTAAAGTCAAATGAAGAGCCCTCTAGTTTGTATCCAAGCAGGTAAGCCATTCTATATCTAAACCGGTCAAGGAAATCCATATTCAACTCTTATAAGGATCTATCTCCTATAAATACTTCAAAATTAAACTGACAAAAAGTACATGCATACTTGCCAACACAAATACAAGTAATACTCAGACATTATTGAGTCAATTCACTAACCTAACCGTCGGAATGGCTTTGCTAGGCACCCCGCCTAGTCAACTTAACTCTTGTTTCTTTTTACAGGTCGCACCAGCTCAGATCGAACTCAAGCAAAGGTGAACTATTCTAAACGATCTCACTTCGGTTGGAATTAGCTTCATCAAATTGGCGCCGTCTATGGAAAACGATTAGTTAAAAATCTTTCCTAAATATTCTTAAAACTTTGTGACCTAAAGAAAAACCTAATCAAAGAGAATGGATCAATCAAGAGATAATAATAATCGGGAAAATATTCCCAGAAGTTCTCAAATCCAGCCAGGGGTGAAAAATCAAGCTGAAGCTCATATCACTCCACCCGGACTAACCTCAAATGTTAATGTAGCGACTACTCTGCAACAACTAAGTGCCATAGTCCTAGTTCAAGGTGGCAATCAATCTATCCTCTTAACTCCTGAAGCTGTGTCAGCTTTACAGTTACTACTGAGTACCCTACAAACCCCTCAAAACACTTCGGCCATTAATATTCAAACAAACACCGAGGTGGTACCAGGGGTAGACCTTACTCGAAGGCTTGACTTTGGAGAAAAATCACCAGAGGCACGAAATCAAGATCGTGCAATTGGAAAAAGCAGGGAAAGAGTAAGGTTGGAGATAGTCAGACTTGGCGATCATGCTGAAAAGGAAAATATTAGCTAGGGGCAAAGTGATCAAGCAGCCACCGGAAATCGAAGCAGAGAACGCCAGCCTCGACGTTCGAACAGAACTGATCCAGGTAGCAAAAACAAAGAAAGGAGACAATCCAAGAAGAGGGACAAAAAGGAAGGAGGATCTCACTCCGAATCTTCCAGTTATGAAACCACCAGCCAGAAAAGGGATGAGGAGATAAGAGAGACTCTTAAAAAGT